>VZTF01003768.1:540630-586969 GCA_013397755.1 Cnemophilus loriae | reverse complement strand
TTTTTTTTTAATTAGAACAAATGTTAAAATGTGATAAATTTTGAGAAGGTGGAGGGAATCCCAAATTCACTGAAGGAAAAATCAGCATGAATTTTTCTCAGTTACAGTTGAATATCACACATGTGCACTCCCGCCTCGCTGTAACTGGCGCGGGGTTTACCCCTCCAAAAGTTCCTCCAAAATTGAATTTATGAGAAGTGGAATAAATCGAGAGGCAGACAGAGACGCTTTGATTTCTTTGTGCTCACTCCCCATAAATATTAATGCCTTTCCTAGGTGCTGGCACCGTGACACGCCGTGGACGGGGGCAGGATGTGTGCTGGCCCGGCTCTCAGCCTCGCTGCATACAGATGAGCCCCTCAGAGAGGCTGCAGGTGAAACACACACACACACACACACACACACACACACACAGAGTGAAATTATAGCTGCCCCTGGGCAGCAGCACAGACCGGTAATAGCTGCTTCTTCCATCAGTGGGTAATGCAGCCATTGTGTCAGGGACCTACTCAGTGGTGTTGGAGCATTAAGGGGGAGAAAAGCTAATGTAGTTTGCCAGAGAAAGCAGGAATTGCTTCCTCCCTACCTAGACTACAGGAATGTGTCCCTTTTATCACAGTAGCTCCTTTACAACTTTCTATTCACAGCCTTTGTCATCATCATAAATAAAAGGAGAAAAAAAGAAAAAAGAGTGCAGGCTATATAACAGATTGAAAATGCATGAGATATGAATAAATTATCATGTATAAAAGTATAGATTTAGCTTTAGTTGCAAGAAATAAAGGAAGAGAAACCAATACCAGAGAAATTTTCAGGGATTATGATTTCTTGAGGTATCATTATTTGGATGATGACACCAGGGGAAGTTTTAAATCACAAGGGTATTGTGGTAAGACAAATGGCAATCTTGCCCTTGAGAATCTGAAGTGTAAGACATAAGAGGAAGTGACAGGAGACAGATAAATGGGTTTTCATGAGGAAGTTCTGATACAATGTGGGTTTATGTGAAAATGCAAATCAGTTTCTTAGTATCACAAGTAACTCCATACCACAACTGGTTAATCTCAATTCTTTAAAAAATACCACTTTTAACATCTCTTGATAAGTCGTTATGTTAGCTTGAGGGGAATTTACTTGCCTTGTGAATTTTAGAGAATCAGTCTAGTTTTGTCATGTAAATAAACCATGAAATAGGTTTTCTAGAGATAGGTAACATGAGTGAACAAATCATCTCAAGCTTGGCGAATTGTATCCTAGAAATGCTTAGAAAGATCCTAGAAATCCTCTTATCCTAGCAAGAGGGAAACAAGTTGTCCTTGTTTGAGCTGAGATAGTTTCAATTTTCTTCCCAGCAGCTGGTGCAGTGCTGTGGTTTGGATTTGGGATGAGGATAATGTTGATAACACACTGGTGTTTTAGTTGTTGTTAGGCAGTGGTCAAGAATTCTTCAGCTTCTCATCCTGCCCTTTCTGCGAGGAGGCTGAGGGGGCACAAGGAGTTGGAAAGAGACACAGCTGGGACAGCTGACCTAAGCTGGGCAAAGAGCTGCTCCATACCCTGTGGCATCATTTTCAGTGTATAAACTGGGGGGGAAGTTGGTCATGGGCTGATGGCTGGGCACTGATCAACAGTTGGTAAGCAAATGCATTGTGCATCATTTGTTTTGTGTGTTCTAGTTATTTCGTCCTTTTTTTTTTTTNTCAAAGATGCAGAGTTGTCTTCTTTTTTTTTTTTTTTTTTTTAATTATTTATTATTATCATTATCCCTTCCTTTTCTGTCCTGTTAAATTGCCTTTATCACAACCCACAAATTTTACTTTTTATTGCTGATTTTCACCCCCTTCCCACTTGATGGAGGAGGGGAGCAAAAACTGCATGGTGTTTAGTTGCTGTCCGGGGTTAAACTCCAACATTTCTTTTTGGTGCCCCAAAGTGTTTGAGGTAAGGACAGATGTGATTGGGAAGTGCTGGATAGAGTTTGTATCTGTTAGTGCTGTTTAGGGATCAGCTGGCAGGCTCCTGTGCTTGCCGTGCAGCTTCCTTCCTGTTTGTCAGAGTGTCGTGCTCGTTTGTGGCTGCTTTCTGCTCTCACTGCTCACTGCAGAGCTGTGCTGCTCATCCCCTTTCTCCGCTGTGCCTGGGAACGTTCTGACAGCAGCACTGACGATGTGCCTGGGCTGGCAGATGGCCAGGGCACCTGTGCTGTGTCTGTGCTGCTGTGCTGGACAGGACGGAACCCCAGTGAGAGCTCAAGTGGAAGTGCTGTGACCTGCGACGTGTGAGCAGGACACCCCAAACCACCTGTGGCCCATTAGGCCATTCTGGAACACATGAGCCTCAGGTAAACCCCTGATGAGACTGTGACTCACAGTTAAGACCCCACTTGGAGCAGGAACAACCTTGAGGGTCTGCAGTCTGTGGATTAGTTCAGGCCAGAGCAGGGATAAAGGGAGAGATCTTTGGAATGTTAAACCAGGTGGTCTGGTCCAATGAGACCAGGGGTGGTCATGGTAATGGAAACACCTTTAAATTGTTGTAACCCAGGATTTGATTTGCTTGTTGTAGGAAATGCTGTAACAGGAGGCACCCAAATTAGTGCAGGAGAAGCCTTAATTTGAACAGTGCAAGTGCAGCAGTGACCCAAGCTGAGCCTGCCTTTGGTGCCCGGTAACCCCACACAAAACAACACACCTCCTGTCCTGAGTGACCACTACAACAGATGGAGCCTTAAGCCATGAACTAAACACTAAACAAACCCAATGCACAGGGGATATTTTGCAAGGCTGGTCCATAGACTAGTGGAATGACACCTGTGGATTACATCAAAGGAGGGGAAGGGGAGTATGGGGTTAATGACAATGTATGGGCCGGTGTGGAGCCTGAGCATGCAGAAGTGGTATAGAATAAGGGGTGGAGAATGTGCTCAGATAAAGAGAATTAAAAGTCAGCAACTCATAATTAGCCTTTTTTCCTGCTTAAATAGGAGACCATGTAATGAATTGTTTGCTCAAACCTTTTCACAAATTATTTGAGAACGCATGAAGTAAGCAATCTGTATGGAAGCTGAGAACCTTAAACTATGTTGATATTTTCCTTCAAGTGCTGAACAGAGACTTTTTCTCCAAAGTTAACAGTATCTTTGAACTTGCAGCTTCTAAGATGGACTGGATTTAAATAACAATGTGCACTCATCAACGACAGAATAATAGTGGCACTGAATACAGAATCATTTCATAATTACTGAGTGCTAAATACAAAATAATTGTAAATCCTTTGTTTGGGTGCACATAGCAACAGCATTTCAGTTAAGTTTACACCTTCCTTTGAGATGAGAAGATTTGGGTATACATGCAATAAAAATATGAAATATGAGGAAGGGTCTTGCATGCTTCAGTGTGTAACTGCCCAGGGTGAAAAAAATAAAATAATTCCTTCAGATCTTGCACATCTCAGTACTTTCTAGAATATTAAGGTATGAACAAATTGTTATGAATAAATGAATTTGTGCAACATGAAAAGGAGTATTTCTCATTCCAGCTAAGCTGTGTCTAGACTGCACGATTGAATAGCTGGTCAAAAATAAACAAACATTCTAAAAAAGCTGGGGGTGGAGCCTATCTTGTCTACAACCTCACACATAGTTATTAAGAAATAGTGCTTTGCCAGAAGCTTCTTAACCCATAGCATCGCATTTTGAAGTATCACTTGATTTCATTTTATTTGATCTCTGTAACCTCAAAAATACAAGGGTTTTAATTGACGCTTTCTGCCTCCTCCTCAGTCATCCCCAAAAAAGATCTAATAATACATTAAAGAAGTTCAGAGCCCCTTTTCCTGCACTATCTTCTTCTTCTTCACAGTTTTAGCACTGTTAACTTTAGAACACTTCAATTATCACTGAAGATTCAAAAGTTGACTTAATTGTACTGATGTTTTTTTACTGAGGTTGCAATTTTCAAAGCCTTTTTTTCCCATTACAAAGTCCATCTTTTATTAAGTTTAGTAATGATTAGACATGACCAACTAAAATTAAAACTGGAACTGCTCTGAATAGCTTATTATTAATCAACTTAAATAAACAGTTCACTAACCTGCATATTAGAAAATGCTAGATGGGAGCAGTTGCTGTGGTGCTACTGGAATTAAGTAATAACATAATTAGTAGTGGTCACCAGCAGGAGCTAATACGGCTGGACAGTTCCAAGACTAATAGGCACCTAATGTCTTAGATGACTTCTTCTTCTTTTCATTACTATTGTCTGCCAAGTCTGCCAGCAGCACATTCCGTGAGATTTAGTGAAAAATTCTTCCTTCTTATTTGTATCAAATGAGATCCATGAGCAGAATCCCTGGGAAGTTATAAATTAGCTCACAGAATTAATTTCTTCCACACCTGGAAAACTTTTGGACTTCAACCGTCACCTGTATAAGTCCTAAGAAGGTCTGTGCTGTCCAATAATGGCAAGTAATATTGAAAACATAAGGTTTAATTTCAAAGAATAAAACAGTGATCAGCACTGAATAGCCTCTTCAAACATCCTATGAATACAAAGGAGGAAGGAAATGAGGTTTCAAAATGTTCTTTCAAGGTCTGTGAGGTTAAAGATTATCTATACATCTAAGCTCACAGAGCTTCTTTCTTTTTCAAGAAAATAAATTTTCCATCATGGTTCTGATCCATTCATTCTGCATGATGGCATGAGTCCATCTACTTGATTTCCAAAGTGATATAATCTTTTATAAATTACATCAGTCCCAGAATAATTTTTCTTCATTTTTAAAGTTTTCCTATTTAATATTTACACATCTTGCTGTGATATTCTGTAAACACCTTTATTATTCAGATAGTTTAATATCAAGTAGTCATTTCCTTTGGAAATTCCCTATTTCATTAAGAGAAATGCCTACAAAACATCAGAAAAACAATGGGAAAAATATGATGCCTAAAATCAAACAAATGAACAAACAAAAGCCCCCAAAAATAAACTTACAACAAAAGGATAAAATATGGCTCAAAGCAAAGCAATGAAAGGATACAGAGACAGAAAGTACATTTTTGAGATTACTGGAACAGGAAAAGATAATTAATTTAAAAAGTCAGTCTTTCCAGTATGCAGCATCCTTTGTGTAACATCTGGAGCTACCTGTTCGACCATCTAAAGTTGCACATGTTTTCTTCAAAATTTTTTGTTCCTCAGCTTCACCAAGTTATTTTCTGTTTCATCTTTGATAATTCACACTGGAATTGTTCTGCCATTGCCATGTTTTCATCACCACTTCTGTCTCCAGTATTCCCTAGGCAACATCACATCTCAGTTGGGTTCGTGTACAATGAAAAAATAAAAAGTTTCTCAGTGATTCTCCTTGTTCTTGTTGATGAGTAATAGAGGCAAAAAAGAGTTACAAAGTGTGTCTCTGGACCGCTTCTAGAGATTACACAAGTAGGGGCTATTCCAGAGCCCAGGGAAGTCAATTAAGAGATTCATTGGTTTTGACAGGCTTTGGAGCAACGCATAATGATTGTAGGTTTATCTCACTGTCCGATGGAGACTCTCAGATCAATCAACGTTGCAGCTGCTCAAGAGGAAGGAACTATTTGTAAATAAGTGGTTCACTGGTTAGTTATGATGCTCTCCCCAAAGCATTCAGCTACTCAATTGTCAGCGTGAAGAACTGATTATGCAGTGGTAAATTTTAATGCAGTTCAGGGAAACACAAACTCTTCTCTCACAAATGTATTCCTGAAAGCTGATTCCATAGGCCTTGCATAGTTTGGTAAGACTTTTATCTGGCCTTTCTTGTTATACCATCTGAATGCTTTACAAGCCTTAATAAACTTATCCTCATAATGTCCCTGAGGCAAAAGCTGCATGAAAAAAGTTGCCCAAGAAAAGAAATCTCTAGGCAAGAGCCTGGAAGAAAATGCTGCAGGCAATCACATGCAAAGGAACAGCTGTCCAGAGAAGAAATTCTTCTCGAGAAAGAATCGACCATGGGATAGCAGTGGAAAACACCCTTGATCAGCTCAGCTTTATTGGGTTATGTGGCTTCAGTTTTACCTTTCTTTCATCTTACAGATGGGTGTTCCCAGGCTTTTTCATGTCTACTTCAGAAGTCTTAAAAATTTTTCAGGTTTGGACTGCGATTTTTGTTACTGTCCTCCTGCAGCCTGCATCTGATAAAGTAGTTCATGGAGTTATTGTGAATATCACTTTGCAGCACTGTAGCCCAGTAAACACAATAATGCTGCTGCTCGGAAGAGGCTTCGTAGTGAGTTTGCAGAACCTCAGGAGCAAGGCTGGTCTGGCTCACTTTGAATTTTTGTTCTCTTCCCTGGGGATTTGCCTTAGGTACTTAATTTGAAACAGTGCTGTCTAACAACAGGCCGCTGTCTAATTTGTTTTATTTTGTATTTGTGTGCTGCAGTTATAGGGTTTTTAAAGTAGATAGATCATAGAATCATATAATGATAAAATATCCTGAGTTGGAAGAGACCCACAGAGATCATCAAGTCCAAATCCCAGTCCTGTGCAGGAATCCCAACAATCCCACCATGTCCCTGAGAGCTTTGTCCAAATTCTTCTGGGACTCTGTCAGATTTGGTGCTGTGACCATTCCCTGGGGAGCCTGTTCCAGTGCCCAGCCACCCTCTGGGGGAAGAACCTTTTCCCGACATCCAGCCTAAACCTGCCCTGACACAACTTCAGGCCGTTTCCTGGAGTCTTGTCCCCGGTCACCACGGAGCAGAGATCAGTGCCTGCCCCTGCTCTCCCCCTCACAAGGAAGCTGTAGCCACAGAGAGGTCTCCCCTCAGTCTCCTCCAACTGAGCAGACCAAGTGCCCTCAGCCACTCCTCACACGGCTTCACCTCAGGGCCCTTCACCAGCTTTGTTAACCTCCTTTGGACACTCTCTAATGGCTTAATGTCTCTTTTATAGTGTGGCACCCAAAACTGCACACAGTATTCGAGGTGACCCACCCCAGCACCCCAGGTCAGAGCAGAGCGGGACGATCCCTCCCTTACCCGGCTGGTGATGTTGGGCTTGGTGGCCCCAGGACAGCGTTGTCCCTCCTGGCTGCCAGGGCACTGTTGGTGCATGTTCAACTTGTCACTGACCAGGACCCCCAGGTTTCTTTCCATGGCACTGCTTTCCAGCATCTCATCCCTCAGTCTGTCCATACATCCAGGGTTGCCCCATCCCAGGTGCAGAATCCAGTGCTTGCCCTTGTTGAACGTATTACACTTGGTATGGAAAAGGTAGTTTTATTCATATTAGGACTAATTCTTCAGTATTATTCCTTTCTGCTGTACTCACACCTGGACTACTAAGAATTCACGTTAGGCTGTTGATACTTGTTACAACCACAGTAAGCTGCTGGGTTTACACATATAGCATTTTAATTTTCCCAAGATGTATGCAGACAGTGCAAAGCGAACAGAGCAGTTACCCTGCCCTCTGGTAACAGAGACCGCACCGCTCTGAAGAGCAAGGTGTTCTTCCGCCCAGAAGTTTACAAGAACAAGGGTAAAAGGTTACTACAGGCAGTTTGGTATGTAAAAAAGGAAGGAGGAATGGCATCAGAAATATAGCCAGGGAATGAAACTGATTTATCAGATAATAAATACTTTTGCTGCACATTAAGCAGCCTTTGTGAGAGTGCGAATTGATCAGCATTAAAAATAATTGTACCACTTTGCTGATTTTTTTTTTTTTTAACTAATTTATTTTTCAGCTAACATGTCTAGAGGATGTTTTAGATATTTGCACCTACTCAAAATCCAGTCTCGATTCCTCTGCTCCTGCTGATATCTGGAAAACTTTCCTTTCTTTATAAAAGGCCAGTGCCTCGTAGAAGTGGTACTTCTTTGTAGGCAGAGATTAAGATTAATAAATGATCTTTAAATGTCCTGCTAGTCTGATCTTCTTCCTTTTCCAGAGCACATTGCTTAATGGATTTAAATTTATCTTCTGTTCCTACCCAACTCTCAGACAGATCTGTAAGTGGTATAAAAAAGTCATTGCTGCAGGACCACCACAGCTCTGGATGTTACCATTCAATAAACTCTGAAATTCATTTTCTTCTTGTCTTATTGTCTTTCTCATTCTCCTTCAGCCATCACAGAGTGATCTTATGCTGACAGTTCATACATATTCAAGCAACTACCCAGAAACCACACACTGAATATTTTCTCTCTTTTTGCAGTCATTTATTTGTAGATTAGCCTCTCTAAAGAAATAAAAATCACCTCATTTTTTCTCATTTAAATGTACTTTCAAGACCAACTGATCATATTTTCTTCCACTTTGTAGGACTATCTTCAAATGCGTTGCTGCTTTGTAAGGTGCATGAATGCTGTGTGGGAGTTTGGCTTAAATGACTGGTTAATGCCTCAAGTACAAAAGGAAATGAGAGCAAACCTTTGCCAACCCCAGTAAGCTACAAATTATGCAGTGTACACAAAGATAAAGTGATGCTGGGCCGAGCTTTTGAAGGGAATGGAAAGGTTTTTGCTGTAAATACAGTTAAGTATATCCATGAATTAGAAACAAAGACGAAGATCGAAGGTGGTGGCAAATTTCAGCAACACAATCTTGTACAACCACGCAAGAGATGCATTAGACACCAATTTCTCTACAGGCATTTTTGGTTCCAATGTCTATTGGAGTGCATCAGAATTAACTGGGCAGAAATGTATCACTAGAAAAGTCCTTCAAAGGTTAAGAAGAGATTGATATGAACCTTTATGGACAGTTTTCTGCCACAAAAGATATAGGGTTCAGATAAAGATTTCTGTTGTAAAAATAGTTCAAAAAGGAAAAAAAAGTCTCTGTGAGTCAGATGGTGAAGAGAGATGTTTGTGTTAACTATGATGTTTCTTAGTTTTGATATATTTTGAGAAACTTTTAGGTGACATAATATGTTGAATATTTCTCTGGGATATTCTAAATTTTCAAGGAAAGACACTGGATCTTGCTTTTAATACCATCAAATGTATAATACATTAAAGCTTTCTTGTTAAGGATTCTTTATAGCATACTTCAAAATTCCGTTTTTGAGATGATTTAAAAGTGTTATAATACAAAGTCAGTCACATGAAATTCTAAAAGTGCTCCTGCTAAGCTCTTCTTACTGCTTCTGAACATCAATATGCCTTATTTGAATGTAACTCCAGAAAGTTATTTGTGCTTTTAAAATTGCAGCCAGGCTGTTTGAGGCAGGAGTGATTTCCTGTGAGTATTTAGAGCAATTGCTACATGTGGATTTGACTCACCTCCTTGCCTGACACTAAAGAATGAATTAGCATGGCATAACTTTCACTAAAATCCCCAGGCTCAGCTGAATGTCCCTAACCCTCCAGAAATTGCCTGTGCAATTCACATGGGTGTTTCTAACCTTACTCTAAACCATTAACTTAGATATTGATGCCAGAAAAAGGGACATAGCACAGCTCACTTGACACTAAACCCCTCAATTCATCAGCCTGGGGAATTTCTGGCAGCTGACCTGGTGAGTTACGTGCTAGCCTATAGCTACTTTAAATTTAAATATGTTCTATCTTTACAAACTGCTCTTGATGCAATAGCTGTAGCAGAGCTGAGAGTGCAAAAATGTCTTAAAAACTGTGCTTCCTTCCCCTCACAAGGTAACTGCTGGGGAGGTTATTATGGTCACTCAGGAGAAATTAGGCACCTATGCAAGTACATGATTGTCAGGAAAAAATTGAATGTGTTTGAATTACTCCTAATATGAACAAACAGAAAACAACATTCACAAGTGTTATATGGATACTTATGGATCCAAAAGGGTTTTGGTTTTTTGGTTGTTTTTTGTTTGGTTTTTTTTAATCAGAAGAGAGGAAAGTAACAAGGAATACTGGCTGAGGGAAAAATTAAGCATAGAAATGGAATGAAATTTAGGAGTTTCCTCATGGCAGGTTAGTTGTGTATTATTCCATAACCACTGAGCAGAACAGTTATGGTTTCAAGCTCAGTGGCAGAATAGGGGACCAACTGGAAAAAAGAGGAATATCACAATCAAAGTGAGCAGCATAAAATCTACGGTAATTCACCCTACAACTAGTAGGCATCATCTAGATCCACAGAGTCATTCTGCACTGCTTTTCCCCTTCCTGTAGCCTCAAATCAGCCCCGTTACACCTGCATTCAATGGATCCCACACTTCAGAGATATCGATAAGGAAAAGAGATATCGATAAAATGCAGACACGACAGCTAACTTCAGGTAAATCACATTTTCTATTTGATGCAGTGTTTTGCCAGCCTGGATGTCCCAATTAAGTGTTTTCAGGGAAACAATGAACTCATTTTAAGAAAGAATTTGCATTCATCAGTGGCCAGTTAAAAGCTGTTTCTTTCCTCCCAACAGGGCTACAAATAGCTGTGTTATTAACATTGAGGGCAGATCAATCTTTTAACATTTTTGGCACACATCAGTGAGGAATCTATAAAGATCTCTTAATAAGGCATTTGAAATCACAGGTAAATACCACCCAACAAAAAGGAACATTTATTTGTATAAACTTCCACTCTTACCCAGTACCTCTTCGAGCCCACTGCTGCATTCTTCATCTAAGTGAGCTAAATCATGCATGAAATAGTATTCTATTTAGTTTAATGGCTAACAGAACCTGAATGTCTACATATACTGCACTAGCTTACTTCTGAAACACTCAGTAATTTTTAATACAGCAAAGAACTGCTCAGTGTGTAACTTCGGTGAACAGACCAGCCTTATTACCATTATCAGCAAATATATTCCAGAAAGCTGTTCCATATTATTCAATCTTATATAATTTCATCATTTACAAAAAAACCCTAAAAATCAAACTGCCAAAGCTCCATATTCTCTGATTTTATTACTAAATATTATCTCTTCCAAAGAAAATCTTAGTGGTATTCTACTTTTTATCCTTTCTTCCTTTGAGAGAATAGCACTCTTTATCTCCATTTGCCCAGTTATCTTAGAAGCAAATTTGTCTTTTTCTGAGATGCCTCTTTTGATACAACACCTTGCTTAAAAACTGCACTTTCCCTAAGTACACAGCTATTAAGGATACTTTCTTTAAAGATATTAAAGAAAATTTCATCTGCACTCTTTATTATTATCACATTTTAAAGGAAAGTAAAAGAAAACAAGATCCGTGATAGAATGGAAGCTGTACAAATACTTGGATTTAGCATTTTTATTGCAATCCAATTAGGCAAAAAAAAAAGGTGCTGAAGTATAATACCATTGAACAAGGAGCTGTGGAAACAGCTTAGTAGAGATTTCTCCCCACTGAGTCTGTATAACAAAAGATATGCATGGAACTCTTGCATTAATAACCCTGAACTTCGTTTGTTGAAACCCAGAATCACAGAATGGGTCAGGTTGGAACGGTCCGCAGTGGTGTCACCTGGTCCAACTTTCCTGCTTAAGTAGGGTCACCCCAGAGCAAATGACACAGGAAATGCAATTGAATTCCAGAAAGTTGAAATTACTGGAATCGTCAATGTTGAATTTTTTTTTTTTTTTTAAAGTAATGTTTTCTGAATTTTGAGGGACTGTGATTTTAGGACTGGGACAGATTCATCTCTGAAGGCTTCCATGTCTTAAAACCTCATTATGATGTGTATAAATACATATGTTCTAGAAATTTTCTTGTTCCACATATTCCAAATGTGTTTCTAGATATTTCTGTCAAGCCTTCCTCGACATCACAGCCCTACATAAGCTATATACAAGCTGTGTGTCCACCCCAGTGCAGAAACCCCAGAGGTAACTGCGAGCTAAAGTCAATTATCCTTGTTGTAATGTTCTGCTGATACAGTGACACAGCCTTTGGGATTGGACCTTAACCTCCTCACCAGGGCTTTGACTCTTGTGTGAGCATCTCCTAAAGCATGCAGAGTTTTACCACTGGCTTAAGATTTCTTTTGGTTACCCACAGTTAGGGAACTTGAGACCATTTGAGATATTCTCAAACATAGAGAGGGCACTGGCAGATCTCAGAGGACCCGTGATTTCCCAGCTGATTGAGGGAGGGGATTCTCCTCCTCTCCTCTGCTCTGGTGAGACCCCACCTGGAATACTGCATGCAGCTCTACTGCCCCAAAGATAAGAAGGACATGGAACTGTTAGAGCAAGTCCAGAGGAGGCTGTGAGGTTGGTAAAGGGACTGGAGCACCTTCACTATGAAGACAGGATGAGGAAGTTGTGGCTTTTCATCCTGAAGAAGAGAAGGAGCGTGGAGAGCTCACAGCACCTTCCAGCATGAGAAGGGGGCCTAGAGGGAAGCCAGAGAGGGACTCTGCATCAGAACTGTAGTGACAGGACAAGGAATAACGGGTACAAACTGAAATTTAGGTTACATGTCAGGAAGAAATTCTTCCCTGTGAAGGTGGTGAGGCCCAGGCCCAGGGTACCCAGAGAAGCTGTGGCTGCCCCTGGATACCTGGAAATGTTCAAGGCTGGGTTGGATGGGGCTTGGAGAAACCTGGGATAGTGGAAGGTTTATCTGTCCACGACAGGAAGTTGAAACTAGTTGATCTTTAATGCCCGTTCCAACTCAAACCATTCTGTGATTCTATAGTCTCTGATTTCATGTTTCTATGAGTCCATGATTCTATGATTCCATGATTCTATGATTCTATGATTCCGTGATTCTATGACTCTATGACCTGAGGGAGATTCTGGACACCTGGAGCTAGAGCTGGAGACCAAACAGCATTGCCTGGGATATCTGGCTTGTAGAAGACATCAGAGTGAAGGCTCATGAATAAAGTTCTTAATTATTTACAGTTCAGACACAGCTTTATATTTTCTGATACAGGTATAGACAGGTAGAAAACAGAACCAGAGGACTAATCCTCCTTCTGTTATCTCTCTCCATATTCTTCCATGTTAGCCAGAGGTGGTAAGACTTCAGCCTCTCAATTCTGGTAAAACCAAAAGAAACAAACTCTGGGTTTTTTTTCTGTCTTCTACTGCTGACATTGTATTTATGCTCTTCAATTCTTCCCACTGAAATAGCCACTCAGTTCCTTTTGAATCAAATGGTCTTATCTCCAAAGTTGATACCTGACCTCTTCAAAATTACTTAAGAAGCCCCAGGGCTTATTTGTTCATTTCTTGTCTTTCAGCCACAGACAACCAGAATATGACCTATGTAACTCTACTTTCTGTATTATTTCTACCTCTACCTCTTCAGAATTTTACTGTCACAAGGAATAAAGGCTTTAAAGCTTTCTAAAACAAAATACTTAAGCCTAGCTTCATCCATCTCCCATTAATTACACTTAAGAGTCAAAACTTTTCTTGGATGGGTTTACCCACCTCCATTTGGCAACCTATAGACCTCATATAGATCTCTCTAATATACAGACCTCGGATTCTCAAGGGGTGTTAACTCAGGACTGAGAGAAAGATTCCAGCAAGTGCTTGGTAAGAACAGGTTAATAGGCTTCCAACGCTTTAAAAAATGCTGTAGTGAGAAAAGGAATAGTGAATGCTCCATGTCCAAGGTAGAACACAAGGTTTGAATGACAGAGAGAAAATATAAGGAAAGTGTTTTTAACAACAAATTAATTGCTGGAGCTTCAAGGATGTTACTGAAAAGGTCTCCTGCATTGGTAGTGTTTAAGTTTTGGCAGATAACCTTGTCAAGGCAGAGAGGTGGCAGTTATGATGGTTTTGTAAGTCTCTGCCCCCCCCTTTTAGTTAATATCAAATTATGTTTTAATTCCTTAATTGCTTCTCTGGGATAAATAGATTTATGTCTAGAGTGAGGTATCTTGGCATCCATATGAACTCTCATAATTTGACCTTAAGGAGTTAGTTCATAGGCTAAAGAAACTTTTAGATATAGATATTATGAGCTCACCAGATCTAACATTTTTAAACAGATAAGAACTGTTCTGATACTTTATTCCCTTGACAGACATTCAGACACATTTCTTGGAGAAAAGAAAAAAAATTACAGATTAATCTGCAGCTCTCCACTTCCATTTCCTTGTTTTTCCTTATCTGCATCTGACCTTGAGTGTCTCTTACACCTGACAAGCAGTGAATATTTTTCATCTACCCTAACTTTAATTTCTCACACTCATGATTGGAGGGGGGAGCCATAACAAACATGAACATTTAATCAATACCCTTGTATGAACCGAGCAGTAAAGTACAGGCTAAATAATGAAGAAATACAATTCTTACTCCTGACGCATCTTTAATTAGAGCTTTACTACACGACACAAATTACTTCAGTCCTGTGATATTACCCAAGATGCTTAAACGTTCTACAAAAGTATTGATTTTGTTTTGAATGTCAGATCTTGCGCTTGGCAGCTTTTTCTGTGAAGCAAATTGGAATTCTAATTAAGCTGCATTTCTCAAATGAGAAGCAGACAAGCAGCAGCATAAATGCACAATTATTGGACCGTGGTTATCAGCCTTCTTATGGTCAAAACAACAACAATTTTGAGTAGTGCCTAGTAACACATGACATGCTTTGAATAAAAGTTTTAAAAAGATGAATTTCTGTATCGCCACTGTGTAATTTACTACCTTGAAAAAGATTGGTTGAATGGCTCGAATGATGCATTATTTTTATTTTTGTTTAAATAGGTTTGGCGACTTAGCAGTGAGAAGTATTAACCTTTGGAAAAAATCAATTGCCATCTCATCTCATCTAGTTAAGAAAAACACACACATGCAAGAAAAACTGCACAGAAACCTGATAGAATTAGTCAGCAGTGAACAGAACCCTCACTCTGAGCTTTTGGCATCGTAGCGATGCAGTGGATGGGCTGTGGCAAGGGGAGTTTAGAGAGTGAAGCTGAATAGGGAAAGAATGTCACTGAAATCTGAAGGGAAAGATTTCAGCTGCTTGACAAGACCAATGAGTAGATGATACTTAGCACTTGTTCTTCGTGCATTTTGAGCTGCAGGTTTCTCATGTCATTTCATTTGAATTCATTGACTTTCGAGACCTTCTGAGATTGTACAAGATGTATCTGTTAGAAAGTTCCATCTCATGTTCATCAACGAGGTGTACACCATTCTAACTTAATTTTAAATTCTTCCATCATCTAAAGCTTGTGTAGCTTCAGATTTATGTTCAGGACTGTTGATGCTGCTGTCTTTCTTTGCTTGACCTTTTTTTTGTGTATGATTTTTAACTACTTTCCTACATGTGCCAAATCTGATATCATCTCTTCTTTGGTCTTAATAGTGTCATGACCAACACAAAGAACGAAAACAGTCTTTGCCAAGACACAGCTAGTTTAAAATATCTTTTTTAGCAGATTAACAAGAAATGTAAGTCAATCTATAGTAGCCTCTATCACTAGAGATTTATAGGTTTTCAAAATTAATTTAGTTTCTGTTTACCAGTGGTGGAAGAAATCTCAAAATATGTGCTTGAGGCATTAAAACAACATTATTATGTCCTTGAATTACTCAATTGCCCCTAACTCTGAATTGTGGCAGGTTTTGTCCAACACACGCATATATATTCACACACAGAAATATGCACAGAACTAAAGGAAAAATCTCTGTATTTGCAGAATCTACCACATAAGGAATTCAATCATTTAAAAAAGCTCTGACCTCTTAGTAAGCCATTTCAGATATTCAGCCAAATGTTACCAAATGTGAGCACATTAGATTCTCCATAGTTACTGCTAATTAAAATCCTCCTAAGCATCAGTGTCCTGACCTAGACATAACACTCACCACATGGTAAAAGGTGTAAACATACAGGAGTGTATTGTAAACATATAGAAGTGAAAATAAAATATTTCAGAGAAAATTAAGTCTTGAAATTGTATTTAATAGAAATCACCTTACAAAGGAAAAACATGGAGCTTCAGGTTTTAGGATAGGTAGTTGGCCTCACTGATGCACGAATGATGTAAAAAATTCTTCTTTGTATCAAAGAATTTTTCTTAAATCACTTTTTTATCTTTGTGAAATTTGCCGGACCATGTCCAGAGGAGGGTAACAAAGGTGGGGAAGGATCGGGAGCACAAGTCTGGTAAGTGGCTGAGGGAGCTGGGAAAGGGGCTCAGCCTGGAGAAAAGGAGGCTCAGGGGGGACCTTGTGGCTCTGCACAACTCCCTGACAGGAGGGGGCACTGGGGGGTCGGGCTCTGCTCCCAGGGAACAGGGACAGGAGGAGAGGAAATGGACTCAAGTTGTGCCAGGGGATATTTAGGTTGGATAACAAGTAAAATTTCTTTCCTGTTAGTGTGGTCAAGCACTGGAACAGAGCAGGGTAGAATCACCATTTCTGGAGGTATTTAAAAGATGTTTAGATGTGGCACTCAGGGACATGCTTTAGTGGTCAGCTTGGCAGGGCTGAGTCAGCTGGAGACTTAGAGGTCTTTTCCAACCTTAATGGTTCCATGATTAATTAGCAATAAGTTTAATATTCCTTGAAAAACATAAATATTCCTCAGACATGAACATCTTTTTGTTTTATTTTTATTTTAAAGCCATTTTAAGCACTGTTTTTTTCCCTTCTACATCTTTTTTCACCACCTAGCTTTTCAATTTACTGTTAAAATTTCACAGCAAGTGTAGCGGGACACCAAACCAGACTAGGAGGCTTCAACCATCTATTCCTGTAAGTTCTGCACACCCTCTTTTCAGAGTAATTCGCGTTGCCTGCTACAGAGCTCAGAGGCACAGCAACGATCATCAGCCCATGGAGAGTAGCAGAAGCTGTGTAGGAAGCCAGGAGACCGTAGGAGCTGCTGTAGTGATCCCAGAGCACACAAATATAGCACAAGATCCACTGAATTGCTCCCGCTTTTATTTCTGAGCGCCGCATAAAGAGAAAAAAAACTTGCAAATTGGAAAAGAATTATTTTCTGTTTATGAATAACCCATTGTTCTGACCTCTTTGCTTTGAAGTCAGTACTTGCTCCAGGGTGATTCAACGCCATGCTTTGGCTTTGATGTACAATCTTAAAAGCACCATTACAGGCATTTACTGGAAGGGAATACCTTGTTGCCATGGTTACTAGTGCATCACTTGAAATTGTGATATAGCTGGATTTCATCACCATGACACTAATTTTCTCCAGTGCAGCAAGGGAGAGACTAGATCATTACTGTATTAGATGCAGCACTGTTGAGTTTCCTTCTTTGCATTTTCTTCTTTTCACTTCTAAAGTTTTGTGTGGGTGAAAACCGTTGCTGTAAGGAGAAATCTGTGAGCCAAAGAAAACGATGCCAGCTATTGTTCAGGAGAATGGGAACAAATAGGGAGTATTTTTGGCTTTGTTTCTTACTAGGAAAAAATGAAATGCGGAATGCTGTAGGAAATCAGCTGTCAGACTTACCACATCCCCCACTTGCATGAGGTAATGAGAGTCAAATTCCGTGCTTCCCTGGTGACTGCTGGGCCCTAATCCAGCACTCACTGGGCTTTTTCAGGTGTAGTCAGTTGTGGTGTGAGGAGCATTTCCAAATCCCTGGGGCATGTCTTTATCACAGACAGAGCAAGGCAAAGAGAGGGAAGCATCTCATAACTGCATGACTTGTGCATCTCCAGCAGCTCGTGCACAGCTAACTTAGAGCAGGAAGTGTGGTGGAGTTGCCAGTGTGTTTGGAAATAATCTCTAGTTCCAGGTTCAGGATGACCCAGTCCAGCCCAGCTGCCCCTGTACCTGCTGCAGGGGTGTGACCTGAGACAGCTGTAATGCCCCAGGTACCACACAGATCTGGGGAGAAACATGCAGCAATTGCATGTGGGTTGGGTTTTCAGCTGGGCTGAAAGGAAAGGAGCAGCCTTATTCAACTACTTGTCTTCATTCCTCCTCAGGCTACAAGCTGAACCAAGTTAACTGGAAAGGCAACTTACTCCAGCTGAGGTATTTAGGTGGAAAAAAAAAATTAAAATCCTTCATTCCTCTGGTTAGGGGAGCCTCTCAGTCATGCTCCCATCCCCCAAACTAGGCACACATGAGGGATTCCAATTAAAAGCTCATAAAGATTATTGCCCTCCTCACCTAACTTGTACATCTAAGAGTCACCTTACCTGAAGGCTAGAGGCTTCAACTATATCTGCAATCACCTTCTTCGGGAAGTTTGCAATGGAGCTATTTTCACCTGTGTCCCACTGTAAGAGCAGGATTTACTTTTTCACAGATACTTGTTTAGTATCATTAGACAAAACTTCTGGATCAGACATTGCTGGCAGGTACAACACAGGTGTTATCAAAAAAACCAAAAAATTGGAGAGGGAAATGGACGCTTGGCAGAGCTCACCGTTAACAGACATGCAGTGAGCCACCCCTTAAATTTGACCTAAGGTCACTCCTCAGGTTCAGAGTGCCCTCAAATGAGAGCTATCAAGACCTTCAGGGTTTTTGTGGTCTCAGACATATATATATTAGAATGGGATGAAGTGAGTTTGACAATATGCATATTTCAGTATCCACTATTGAAAGAAATTTAAACAACTACTTTGTCTGGATACCTTGAGGTAAAGACAACCAAGATGATTTGGTCTGTAGTTTCAAACAATTAAAAACAAAAGAACAAAAAACAAACAAACAAACAACTCCCAAAAAACCCTCAAAAAAGCCCAAAAAAAAGTGAATGTGTTTCCAAAATAATCAATTTTACGAAAAAATTAAAAAAAAAAAAAGTAAAATTAAAAAGGGCCAGCTTCATCTGTTTCAGTTTTAGCATCATTATCCTCTGGGTAACCACAGTCACTCCCAGCTCACCCCAGCTTAGGTGGAAGGCATGAGTGGAAATGTCCCCAGTGAACTCCCAACACACATCCTAATCTGTAGTTTTCAGCCGATAGATGCTGTAATAAAGTAAACATAAAGGTGTCTTAGAAGTTGCTAAGTATATCTTTAGATAAATTTTTTGCTATCAGGAATGTTTGATCCACTGCATTTTTAATGCATAAATTCCAAAGTGACAGATGTGTGAATGGCTTTTTGTCTGCAGTTTGGTTTAAATCCATTTTTATTAGAATTGCCCAATTTTGAATATACTGTTTCAATCACCTTTTCTTTCTGCTTTAGCACATATACTCCCCATTTTGGTCATTCAACAAAATGAGAGTTCTCTAATTCTGCACAAGACTATTCTTGTTTTTAGTATTTAGAAGATCTTGTAGCTCTAACTGACACTAGAAGCAGCTTAAAGAAATGCCTGGCTTTCATCAGACGGGTGTTGCAATATTTGAAATTATATTTGAACTTTACAATCAAATTATTCTATTGCAGAAATTAGTGATTATAATTTGAAATAAGGTTACATGCACATCTTCGAGTCAAATCTGAACACATAAAAGTTAAGTTCAGTTAAAAATATTACTTTGGAAAACTGTTGTGGTGTCAAAAGTTTAAAGAGCAATTTTTATAATGAGTTCTTAGGAAGACAGACTGACTTTTCTCTTCTGCTTCCCACAATTAGATGTAGATTTACCAAGCACAACTTAACATCTCGATGTAGCTCTGTATCTAAACATAGCCCTTCCCTTTCACTTAAAGTTCAATACATGTTGCCTGCAAAAATGACTAAAAAGAAAAATGGCTCTTGTTTTTTAACATTAATTAATCTGTGAGGCACAGCTATCATTACCCACAGAGAATGAGAAGTATTGATTTTAATTTGTCCCATAACAAAGCCCCACGGAGGATTTTGAAATAAATTCTTCCCCTCTCTCTTGATAGCTGTTTGGATTTCTCCAGTTTTTCCTCTTCCTCTCACTCTCTGCTGGAATAAGACCTTCAGGTTTAAGTAATGACTATTCAAGAGAGATGCCACAAGGAATATCATGCCATTGATTCTCAGTACTGCTATTGAAAGGAGTCTGATGGCAATACTTAGATATATATATGTATATAGCTACAAATACATTATTAATGAAAAAATTGACTTTTTTATTATTTTTGATTTTATAGCAAAAATGATGCATTTTTATAAACCAAACCCATCTGAATTTAACATATTTTTTTATCTTAGCTGTAATTTTTATGTATATGAGGTGGCAGGTATTGCAATTGAAAATGTTTACTTTAAACAACCATTGTCAAATTTTGGTTGCTTAAGTGCCTTTTGTGAAGATTTTTTTTTGTTTGTTTTTTGTTTTTTTTTTGGGGGGCAGAGAGGGGGTGGGAGTGAGTGGGAAGATTTTTCCATTAAGGTTTTTCCAAAATATCAAAAATTTAGTTGAAATTTATCGAAAATATAAGGTGATTTAGTAAAGAGGTTTGTTAATTTATTGAGAGTCTTTCCTTCCTTTGCTATAGCCTAGAAGGCAATAGTAAGATGTTATTTTTATGATTTTAGTCTTCCAGACTAGGAGGGTTCTTTGTAATATTTTAGCACTTCTCTGTCTCCATTTAAAATGTGACAGGTCAGAATACAACAAGGATGAGCAAACACTGATGGAAAGGGAACAGAGGAGATGCTGTTTCCTGGAAATCACTCAAACCTCAAAAAAAAGGTCAGGTTCAGAGTGCCTATATCCTTAATTAAAAATCTCGTCAATCCATCCCAATGTCTTTCTCATTCTCATTAGAGTCCCGAACTATGTCAGACCAGATTCTTCTCCTTTTTTTAACTGCTACATAATTGAAACTCAAATCTACTGCTGTGTGAATATTAATGTGCCATTCCAGCAGTTATTCATAGTCCCTAAGTTATGATCTTCTAAGGGGGTGTTCAATCGAAGAGTGAAAAAATAAGACTTTATTTGAGTTCATCTGGTGAGCACAGAAGGCTTTTAATTTTACAGAAAAGAATGAAGGAAAAAAAAACGGAAAAAAAAAAAAAAGTGTTCTGTCCGTTCCTCAAAGTGGTGATATAGAGCCAGGCTCTCTGGGGTTGCTGACTGAATTTATTGTGTGCCACACAGATCAAAAGTAAGTGCAGGCAGGTAAAAAGTCTTGATACCCAGCTGGGTAGGATGGTTTGAGAGCGTAACAGGCACTGACTGTGCGACAGCACAATGCTTCTGCTTGCCAAGTTAATTAAGTTAGGATTGAATGCCCATGGATGGGAGATAATAATATCAGCCACATAAAAAGGATATGTGATATTGTAGATTAGACTTATAAGAACGGCTTTGTCTCTCTGACAGAGAGACAAAAATGTGCTGCCGCTAAACTCCTAGAGATGGGACTCCTGCCATATTGAGGAGTATGCTTTAGTTTGTTGTTTTTTTGGTTTTTTTTCATTTATTATTTCTATTTCCCATTTAATAAAACCCTGCGCCTTTGAGTTACATGCAAAAGAAATGGCAGAAAAGGTGACAAGCCCAGGAAACTGCCAGAGGTGAACTTTTCAACTCACAGGAACATCTCAAGGCAGGCTGTAAATAGGATTACTTTTATTAGACTGCTGCCTGCTGCAGCTGTTCTTGTTAAGGGCCTGTCACCCTGTCCATTGTGTGCAGTGGAGTGACAGGCAGCCCAGGCCTGGGGGACCCCGTGCAGACCCCACTGACACCCGTCACTCAGGCGGGGCCGTCCCTTCGAGTCAATAGCAGAGCATAAAACAGGATTTCAACCTGCTTTACAGAAGATGGGCAGGCGTGGGATTACCTCTTTGACAGAAACATGGGTTGTCAGTACAAGGTCAGGGCAAACACCAAGAGCCTCCTTCCCATCACGGATGTGCCTCCAAAACTGAGGCAATTCTCTGCCATGCCACAACGTTGGTGGTTGAACCCTTCTGTAGTTTAGATTTTTTTTCTTTTTCCCATCACCTCCTAGTCCAGTGCCTGAATCACAGAGGTTCCAACAAGGCAATGCTCAGCCTTGATAAGAAATGATCAAGCTTCCATGCAAGATCTCAGCTGTTCCCAAGGCCTGGATCATGACAATACAAGCTGGGGGTGTGAAAATAGATTATTCTGAGGGAGGCACGAGGACTAAGGCAATGTCTGCACCTCACATTTATGAAAATGAAGAAGATTAGGCCAGGCAAAAAAGAATAAGGAAATAGCCATAGAGAGAACTTCCTGGAAAGACCAAGAGTTGCAGCTGTCCCTGTTACTGTAGCTGAATCTCCATAGATGTAGAACATTACATCTGCAAGTCAGCTATGCTCCCAAGAGGAGAAATTTTCTCTCAAATTATCATTTTTTACCCCTGGAATCCAAAATACATATCTATGTATTTATCTCTCTCTCTCTGTATATATATATATCTGTATGTATGCACACACACAAACACATCTATAGACGTATTCTTGGGGTGGTCCTGTGCTGAACCAGGAGCTGGACTTCAGTGGTCCCTGTGGGTCCCTTTCAACTCAGAGTATTTTATGATTCTATGGTATATACATATATATTTAAGCACTTGCACCTCCAGTTTCTCTAAGCCTCTCGTAAAAGCCCAGTTCGAGCTGGGAAGAAGGTACCACACCACAGGAGGCTGGAATTCTACCCAAGGTTCTTCTCTCTTGCATTTCAGTCTGTCTAAGCCATCCTCCATTTGAAAGCTGAAGTTTCGTTCCAGAAAAACATGACAGTAGATGCCCAAACTGCATCGACTGAATTATTTTCAGTGTATGATGCAATTTGAATTCCAGAAGTGATAGAAGGAAGCTGAGAAGCTACAGGCCAGACTGGAGAGAAGATCCAACATTCAGATTTTTGTTACTCTGCAAAGGCATTTATGTACCTGTGTCAGGGACAAGCATAAGTTTAAACACTTCTTTAAAAAGGACATTCCACCTGAATATGAGCAAGAACATCGTTAGTGTGTGGGTGATCACAGATGGAACTGAGACCAGAGAGACTGTGGAGTCTTCCTCCCTGGAGATATTCCAGAACTGTCTGGACACAATCCTGTGCTCTGGGATGACTCTGCTGGATCAGGGAGGTGGGACCAGATGACCCCGCTGTGGTTGGTCCCTTCCAGCCTGACTCATTTTGTGTGTGATTCTGTGTGAGGTACACTTTTAAACTGCTATTCTGTTAATTTTGATTAACGTTACTACAGTGCTTCAAAATTGCGTGTGTTTATAAAATGTATTATCTGGATATATCTTGCAGGAAGCACTTGCAGCAATAGATTTCTAATAATACCTTTTATTATTTCCTTTCTCAGAGTGGTTTTTAGGAGTGCACATCTCAAATCATACAAACAAAAAGCCATTAAAACGATCTTATAAAAGCTATTATGTTTCATGATCTGATTATACGTATTCTGTTTCAGGACAAGCACACTATTTGGAAAATTATAGTCTTAGTCCAGTCACCTTCTGGAGAAAATTCCTATTTATATTCCTGACTGACATTACCTATTTCTCCAAGTGATTTTGTCCAGTTTGTATGATACAAATCATCATCTATACAGAAGAAGACCAGGTCCAAGTTCATTCCTGATTTATCTCCAGCAATGCATAAAAGGGTAAAGAAAATCCATTAGAAACAAGGTTAAAAAGAGGAGAAGAGAGGAAAAAAAGAGAGGGGAAAAAAAAAAAAAAGGAGAGACACAGCATGAGCTGCGTGGAAGATAAATGCCAAAGACCTGGTTGTCATTTACATTAAAGCAGAATAAAGAAGCTGTGAATGAGAACTGGAGACAGGCTGTGCTTCTGTTTATTTCTAGCTAAAAATATGCTGGATTTTTTTAAGGGTTGTGCATTCTCATTTGTTTGTGAGAATAATTTTTTACATTAACAGGAGGGTTTTTGAGTGCTAGGTGAAAGGTTCATCGTTGAACAGAATTTACAAATTCTCCAGCTCTCCAGGATTCACTTATCTCTCTCTAAAAGTATCTGTCTATCTCTTCATTACAGGCCTTGCAATCTCTGGCTATTATGCAGGGGTCAAGCTCATTCTGAAGAAGGAAAATATACTGAATTAAGATGTATAAGAGATTAACCAGCTCAGGTTAATTGTGTTTTTATTTTCTTGAGGATTTATCAATGCTGTAAAATAAATCTCTTTATGTTTTTGCAGTTATTAAAATAAAATGGGACACTGCATAATAGTGACAGTCATTATGATCAGATCTGAAAACAAAAACAGAAGAGCAATCCTTTGCTGTTGGACGTAAAACCAAGTGATTGCATATAACACTGTTTCTATAAACTCCCTGCTATGTCTTCTTTTTCTGTTATCATTCACCATGAGATCTTTTCACTCTTGCTTACAACACCATCAGGAAGGCATCTCTGTGCCTGTTGAAACTACTGTTCCTGTCAGCTTTCCTTTCCAGGCCTTGTGGCATCTTTTTGTAACTGTGGTTTAAAGACCGTCTCACTTCCTCAAGTGCAATGGTCTTTCTGTGCCAATAATTGAAAGCATGGAGGAACTTAGACACTGGCCAAATTGAGCTAAAGGGATAGGCGGGGCAAGGAAGGGATGGTAACAATAAAATAATAAAATCAGATCAAATCAAATCAGTCTCCTTGATCTCTGAAACAGGAGGTGCTTTGGATTATCATCTTACTCATGGCTGAGTCTGTGCCCAACCTCTGGACATGGGGGTGCTGGTGCCAGCGGCTGGACATGAGCCCAGGGGTGCCCAGGGGGGCAAGAGGCCAGTGGCCCCTGGGCTGTCCCAGCCAGGGTGTGACACAGCCCCAGGGCAGGGCCCGTCCCCTGTGCTGGCACTGCTGGGACACCTCCAGTGCTGGGGACAGCTCTGGGCCCCTCAGGACAAGAGAGACATTGAGGGGCTGGAGCGTGTCCAGGGAAGGGAACGGAGCTGGGGAAGGGGCTGGAGCCCCAGGAGCGGCTGAGGGAGCTGGGAAAGGGGCTCAGCCTGGAGAAAAGGAGGCTCGGGGGGGACCTTGTGGCTCTGCACAACTCCCTGACAGGAGAGGGTAGCTGGGGGGCATCAGGGTCTGCTCCCAGGGGACAAGGGACAGGAGGAGAGAAAATGGACTCAAGAGTCAGCAGGAGAGGTTTAGACTGGATATTAGGGAAAATGTCTTCACTTGGGTTATGAAGCACTGGCACGAGCTGTCCAGGGCAGTGGTGGAATCACCACCCCTGGAAATGTTCACAGCAGTGCAGATGTTACACTCAGGGACATGGTTTAGTCGTGGGCTTGGCAATGCTGGCTTACGGGTTGGACTTGATTATCTTAGAGGTCTTTTTCAACCTCAATGATTCTATGATTCCCTGAAATACAGGCTTCAAACAAAGCAGTTGTGTTTTACAAATACTTCATTGCACACCAGAGACACGCCAACAGCAGACACAGGACTTTCCCTCAATTGTACCTTATCAGTAATGGATGGTGCATACAGACACATTGAAATACCAGTATTCTGCCTGCCTGTGATTTTATTTTATTTTCCAGCTGAGCTGAAACCCAGAGCACTAACTGGGTCTTAGCCAAAACAACCAGTACCAGGTCCCAAGGTACTCAGCCAAGGTCACTGGGAGCACCTGATGTCACTTCATAAGATGAAGCACCACTTTCTCCCTTGCATTACACTAACTACCATAAAATACATATTTAGTGCTATCTGAGCTCGTGTAGGAAGTGCTGGGGAGGAGGCTGTACTTCCCTCATTATGGTGATGGAGTGTTTACAACAGCAACCCTTTTAGCAATAATGAATTTCCTCATTCATAGGAGGGCTCCCTAGGGTAAAGGGAGTATCCAGCAATCAAGAGACTTGAATTTTCTTTGTGCTCACTAAAATGAAACAAACAGACAAAAAATTCTGAATAGGGGACTGAAAACCCAAAACCAAACAAGGTGTCAATCTGAACACCACAAACCAGCCTCTGTGCAGGAAAAGCTGTGCAAGCACTCTGTTCTTGCCACTTTGTCGAAGATAAAACTGGAACCAATTTAGAATCAATATTAGCTCAATCGTGACTGATCTTCCTTAACTTTAATCTTCCTGCCTTAATAGCCCGAAGGACTTTTCACAGCAGATACAAGAGGGGAATGGTTCCAGACCTTAAAACACCTGAATCATATTCAGACCAAGTCCAATGATCCTCGTATATTGCCAAAGGAGCCTAGAGGAGCCTAGAGTGAGCAGTTTTGTCATTAACTTAGCTCTATGAAGTGACTGACGACATTAGAAAGCTAAAACATACTAACTCAGGCGTCTTCTTATCCATAAATGATCCTCTGTGAAAACATATGTTGTTTCTCTTCTTAGCCTGAAGTGAATGGAAAAATACATCGGAATGAGAAACTGAAGTATTTATACACAGCCCTAATAACATGATTTCTCATACATCTAGAAAAATAGGTGTCATAGTTTAGCCCCATCCAGCCCACAAGTTCTCACAGGCTCTTGCTAGAAAAACACTGTAGGATTTCTGTTATCTTACGCTCTAATGCCACGGCTGCCTATAGTTTAAAATATGACATTGTTTCATAGTCTAAACTAGTATTTAAAATATTTTTTTCATTGAATAGTTCATGTGGTTTTTATCAAGAGTTTCAAAGATAGAAACAAAACCCATCTAAATAGAAAAGATATTTTTCCCGCAAACTTTATTTGTGGCTTTATGTTTTTGAATACAGCAACTGTTTTCTTCTAATTTTTCATTTTGAAGAGATGCCTCCTTGGAAAAGCAACTTTTACTTGGCTAAAAATCTAAAATGTACAAATTACACCTGAACTTCGGCTTTAGGTGATAGCAAGGGGGTTGGATTCTATTCCCACCCTTCCTTCCCACCCAAGGAGAAAGAAAAATCCCTGAAGTATTACTCATTTTTATAGCCAGAAAGAGCATTTCTTATAACTAGGCTAAATCTACTCAGTTGTGAAAAATGACATTGAGCATGACTGAAAGATGAATTCTCCTGGGAGTAGGAAAAAGAAAAAGACAAAGAAAGAAGAACAAAAAAAAACTGTTTAGGAACTTTCCATGTCATGTATTTCTATTCTTTCATGGCCTGAAGCTAAAAAGCAATGCTTGCATTTCAACAGAGAGCTGGGGACAGACTACTTAAGCTAAATATCACTTTTAACTTCCTTTGGGGGCCATCAGTTATAGTTGCCCATAAATGTTTTGTAATAGGCAGGCTCATAAATCCAGGTGACAACCTCCCACTTTCAGCAGCTGTAGGAACACGACACACTTGGAGTGGGTTTTAAAGCACATTGCCCAAGTAATTGCAACAGGGTGATTTGGACTGTTATTTCTTTTCCTCTATTTCAACTCTGGTCAAAGAAAATGCATTCTTAATGGAAACACTTTGTTTCTTCTAAGTGTTTCATAGCCAGAGACAACAAAGCACTTTTGACAGCTTTTGTATATAATCTTCCCCTAAAGCTCTTTATGCCCAAAGTGACAAACCTCAGTGCTTCAACTCACACACCTAAACCTCATTATTATTATTTGCAAATCAACCTGATTTTCAGGAGGGCTTCCAAGGCATTGTCAGGGGAACATCTTCAAAGATGTCTCCAAGATGAACAACATGTCTAAGACTCTTTGTGACTCCCAAGTGCTGCCTGGTGCACATCCAGCTCCTCACTCTCTGAAGTGCACATGGGTCCCTTTACCTCAGCAGTGTTTTTTTTCAATAATTATAGATTCCAAATTCAGGCCTCTGAGCCTTTTCCTGAATGAAGAGTCCATTTCTGACCATAATAAATCCCAGTCATTTCAACAGAAAGAAGACAAAGAGGAATTGAAGGAAATTACAGTCTAGGCATGGGACGCAACAAGGAAGCCACAATACAGAAATACTTTCTTTTTTGTCTTTTGTTGCTGTTATTGTTTTCTGTGTTCCTCTCACATTTTTTAGCCTTTCCTACATTTTTCAGACAAATTTCACTTCTAAATTAGGATAAATATTAGGCTAGTCTTTGCCTGAGTGGCCACTCCTCCCCATCTCTTCTCTCTCCTCCCTCCTGTCTTGCAGTGGGGACAGGCTGAGTTTAATGAAATTCAGCTGAAATGGAATACCCTCATTAGCCTCTGCTATCAGGTTGCCACATTTTTGTCACAGTGACTGAGTGCCTTCTGCTGTTACTATAGCAATTCTTCCCTTATTTACTAAAGTTAGGCACAAATTACTTAACTTTGTTCTCTATTACTGAGTTGGTTATTGATTTAAACATCCAGGTGCACAAAGGCAGGAAGAGAGAAGAGTCCAGAAAACTTCTATCAAAGATTTCTGAAAAAAAAAAATACATATTTCTTTCTGAAGATGAATTAAATTGGCATCCCAGTGGTGCTGTGCCTAGGTGTTACAACACTATCAGGGGGTCTGCTGGAAGGGGGGTCATTACACAGTGCTAATGATCTTCACCAGTTAAGGGTGGCCTGGGGGTGTAACTGGTGGTTGACCTACCCAGGGTATACATATATGGAAATTGTGGTGGCTCTTTCTTACTCTCAGCGTGTGTGCTGACTGCAGCAATGCTCAAAAAATATTTATGCTGGACCTTGTCTCTTATTCTTTACCTTTTCTCTTCTTCTTGTTTCCCCCCATCTCGTTCATGTGCTCTTTGTCTTATGTTGTCCTTTCATATAAACCCTCTTCATTGTTGGGTCCTTTCTCTATGTTTGTTTTCTCTGCTTCCTTGAGTGGGTACACATTTTACCAACAATTAAGCCTTCATTTCTTCCTGGAAAGGGCTGGGTAGCTCATAATGTCTCATGTGACACTGTTTAATACTAAATTCAGTGATTGAAGAAACTAAAATTCAATTCTTTCAGTCATCAGCTGAATAGTCAGATGGGAGCCCTACAGTTACTGTGGGAGAAGACTTTTCAATAACTCTTGCAACCACTTTAGAAATGACACTGATGGCTCTAAACGATTTGAGGATGCTGATCTATCAACATTATATTTTGGCGGAAGAGAGAGCAAGTTATTTATTTTTAAATTATAGCTTACAGTGAAGAAGTTCGCTGAAAAGTAGGGGTAAATGGAAGAAAAATTTCCATGTTTTTATGGAAAATTTAGCAGTATTATAAAATAAAGCAGTGCAAACTTGGTTGCCTGAAATACTAGATGCAAAAAGAGTACACCTATTATTTGCCTAAGCAGTGCTTATCACATAGAAATATTTTCAGTAATTTGCAGACAAAAAATTAACTATGAACACATAAATATGTGAAGTATACAGGATAGGAACAGAAGACATATATGATGAAGTGAAGGCTGAGAATTTTTTCTTCGTCAGGAAAGCAACATCCTCCATTAAAGACACATCCTAGACTTGTCATTATTTGTGCTATGTGTAATCATTATATAATAAACCATCATCAAGTGGTCTCTAACTGGCATTATGTGATTCTTCTCATCAGAAGATCAGCTGTTGCTCTGCTGCCAGGATGTTCATCTTCAAAAGCTGCTTCCTTGCTCTACAGGAGCCACACACCCCAAGCTGAACCTATTCCCTCCTTCCTTCTTCTCCTCCTCCTTCTCCTCCTTCTCCTTCTCCTCCTTCTCCTCAAGGGTTGTGTCAGCAGCACAGAGGATACCTCCAGGCTGAAACATCTTCAAATTGCCTTTTCTTTCCCCTTTTGTCACTTTCTCCAACATGTCCTTCATTTCTCTTATCTTGTCTTCTTGGTGACAACTTTGACTCCAACGAAGGCCTGTCCCCAGGTCCTGACCAGGGTCCCCTGAAGGGCTCCAGAGCACCTCATGGAAACATGTATAACTTTTGACTGTGAGCTATAATGTCCAGCAAAGATCATAAGCATTCAGGACGGCAAGCTCTGATGCCTGCATTTAAGTCTGATTTCAATCTGTCCGTAAAAATCTGAATGTACACTTATTCTGGAGATGTGAATTTTTTCGCTTTTCCTCTTCAACCGCCTTTTGGTTCCTAAACCCACCAAATTTTTGTGCCTTTAACTTCAGTGGTTCAGTCAAAATTTACTCCTCACTAAGAACAGTAACTGACATCTCCCTTTGCTCTCCCTAACTTCTGTTCATGACTTGTGTGGAAAAAGTGCCTTCCTGCCATGCAGAGCAGAAATGCAAATTTTCCAAACCTTAATTATAATTTAGTTTGCATTCAGATAAGTTCCATACAAGCTTATTAATTTACAAAATTTGATTTGAACCCTAATATTAATGGTGATGGTAAAATAATAATGTTAACAATTGCCAAAAGTTGTCAAGATTTTATATTAATGAGATAGGAACAAACCCTGAGATTCTACACATGAATTAATTGTTAAAAAAAACCAAAAAAAACCCAAAAAAAACCAAAACAAAAAAAAAAAAGACAAAGAAGCAAAAATGCTTTCCTGCTTAGAAAAAAAAAATAGTGTGAGAAAGAAATATTGTTTAATTTATCATCATGGTCTTTTGTGTCTTTCAGCATTCAGCATACTTTATTTTCCAGAAATGGACTACAAATGAAGAGACTGGAATATGACTCTGTGAGAAACAAAAGCATCAAACAGTGAATATGGAAATGAGAGATAGAATTACAGGTGCAAAGCAATTATTACTGTGCCACAGCATTTCAGCTACTAACCATTTTATTCCTGCATATTCTATCAAAGGGATCAGCACTTGGCTTGCAGAGCCACTGATGTTTTCAAGGTCTTCGCATTCATTAGAATTTAATGTTGTGAGATTTTACTTTGCTTTGGTTTTTAACCTTTTTTATTCCATTCAACACATTATACAAGAAATTTCTGTATAAAACACTGCCTAGGAAAGAAGAATACACAGGAATATGATACATCTTATTGATCAGCTCTATTTTTTATTTTAAAATTATTTCTTTTCGGTCTCTAGGATGTCTCAATTTTTATATGTGAAGTTTGTATTGGAATAGCAAATTCTGAAAGGTTTAAAATACTTTTTTATAAGTAAGCCTTAGAAAACACTATTTGAAATATAAATAGTGACCATTTCTCTGTCTCAGACTCAAACTAAAGTTAAAAACACAGGAAATTTCCATTAAGAGAAACTATAAGAATCCACTTTGAATAAAGCATAGAACTGTAGTCATACCATGGTCACAGGTCATGCCTGAGACTTATTAGGTACCTTGTTATGAGGATTAGCTATAACACAATAGAGCATACATTTGATCTCTAACATCACAGAAGAGGCTTTATATAAAGGGTGATTCACACCACTAGGAGATAAACATCTCCAGAGACTCACCCCTCTGTCCTATTTCTCTCCACTGACAAAAAAATAAAAGAACCTAGAGTGACCAGCTCAGATTTAGATCTCTAACCTTTAGATATCTCAAATGAGGTAAGACAAATCCTACCCTTGGACTCCTGTGCTGTGAACAGTGATGGATCAGTCACCCTGAACGGAGCAACCCAGGAAGGGGATGTGCTAAGCAGAGCTGGTAAGGAAGGTGGGTGGATGGCAGGGTGGACAGCTCTGACCCTCTGTTTGGCTCCTCGTCTGGGGTCCCCAACATGAAGACGTGGACAAAGTGCCTCTGCCCTTACAGGACTAGAGCTTTTCTGGGTTTGGTTTGCTCAACGATGCCAATGGCCCAATTTGTTCAATAATTAGGTAGGTCAAAATCAATACATTTAGAAGAATCTATTGTATGCTCCATAGCAATGAGGTTCTGCAGCATAAAGGGCAATCTCTCACGTACAATTTTTTTTTTTTTTTTGTTATCACTCTGTCTGTACATCTAGCCAGGGAGTAAAAAAACAAAGATAAGAATTTACAGCATTTTAGCAGAAACATAAATTTTGAAGATCTGCATGAGATAACACAGCATTACACTCACTGACTATTCCTGTTTTGTGTTTAGTGGGTTTTAATCAAGTAAGAGGATTTCACTAAGTGTTTGCCCTAAGGAAAGCTGCAGCAACCCTCTGTTTCCCTCCTCTACAGGGCAGTTATCCCATGGAAAATAATTTTCAATTATATTCATTAGGATTGGGAATTTTAGGAGAGCAAATCTGGCAACTGAGATGTGCAATCCTGCCTGATTTTACCAGAGGTTAAAATTTAAACAGCGCTCTGACTACATTTCAAAAAATACGGTGAATGCCAGTGTCAGTTTTTTATGGCAAGGGCTGTGCCATCTGTCTGTGATCATCTTTGTGTGTGTGAACATCAGAACAGGACGCAGAAGTGGAGGAGGGGGTGGCACTGATGGGTCTCTGTTCTGTTGCTGAGGGGGTTTCTTGGTCACTTTGTGGGTGTTTTTCCCCAAACAAAGCTTTTGGCTGCTCTGTGTTGTGTTTTGATGGCATTTGCAGTCTTTGTTCCGTGCTGGCTGCAAGCATCACACCGAAAGATTGATCAGTGCGTAGTGACAGATATGTAACCTAATGAGCAAGAGTTTTGCTTTCATGATGAGAATGTGGTGCTCCTTATGTCCCCAGGGAGCACACGTGGCCCTCGTGTCCTCAGCTTCATAGAGCTGTGGAGGAGACACTGCAGCCAGGAGAAATTCTGATGATTGATTGTTTTACTTTTCTAGCGGGTCAGCTGGTTATTTAGCATTTATAACTTCTCTTATGAATACATAAAGGTATATGGAAGCATAGAGTGTCATATGTCTTCAAGAGAATTTAGTCCTGCATGTAACCTGGAATTTAGACTTTTATGCGGTGTTGTAGTTGCTAGAAAATGGCAATATTAACTAAAGCACAGGAATGGTATTTATGCCAATAAAACCTAGGCTTCTCTTTTCTCTGACTCTGGCTAATAAGAGGAAATAGCCTCAAGATGTGTCAGGGGAGGTTTAGTTTGGATATTAGGGAAAAAATAATTCTTCATGGAAAAGATTGTCAAGCATTGGAACAGGCTGCCCAGGGTAGTGGTGGAGTCACCGTCCCTGGAGGTATTTAAAGACGTGGATGTGGCACCTAGGGATGTGGTTTAGTGGTGAACACAGTGGTGCTGAGTTAATGGCTGGGCTTGATGAATTTAGTGGACTTTTCCAACCTGAACGATTCTATAATCTCTCTGCACCTTCATCTCCAGTTGTCCTTCCCAAATGGCTTGTTTTATTCCCTGTTCCAAAAAAAAAAGGGAATGTGCGGCTGCTATCCTGCAGGTTTCAGGAAAGTCTGTCAGAGTCCCACTTAGGACATCAGTTATCCTCTGTGCATAGAATTTTCTCTGCTAAACACTCTAGGAGCCCAGCTTTCCTGGTACTTAAGTTCATGCCCTTGTCTTTGTAAGCACTTTACTGCTTAAACTGTTTTGCTGATTTGCATACACTAGCACTAGCCTCCTCAGCTCTGCTTCTAGATGGGTCAAGCCCCAGCGAGGATTAAATCTGACTGAGGATATCAAGGATAACTCAAAAGGGCTTTCCAAATACATCAATAACAAAAGGAAAGCAAAGGATAATGTATGCCCATTAGTAAATGGAGAGGAGACCCTGGTAAGACAGGAGCAGAGAAGGCAGAGTTATTGAATGCCTTCTTTGAATCAATCTTCACTGACAAGACCAGCCCTCAGGGACCTCTGGCCCAGGAGACCAGGGTAAAGGAATCTTGGAAGGGAGACTTTCCCTTGGTCAAGGAGGGTTGGGTCAGAGAACACCCAGGCAAACACGACATCCACAAGTCCATTGGCCCTTATAAGATTCATCCATGAACACTGAGGGAGCTGGGGCTGCTCAGCCTCGAGAGGAGCTCCAGATGAGAGAGGACCCCATCCCTGTCTGTCCCTGTGTGCAGGGAGGGCTCAGAGCAGGGCCCAGGCTCTGCTCCGGGGGCCAGCAATGGCACCAGGGCCACGGGCAGGGACTGAGCCCAGGGAGCTCCACCTGGACATGAGGCAGAACTTCAGTCCTGGGCAGTGACCGAGCACTGAACAGATTGTCCAGAGAGGGTGTGGAGTGTCCATCACTGGGGATATTCCAGAACCTTTTGGACACAATCCTGTGCCCTGTGATCTGGGATCACCCTGTCTGAGCAGGGAGGTTGGACCAGATGACCCCACTGTGGTCCCTTCCAACAAATCTGTGATACTGTGATTCTTAAATTTCTTTCTTAAAAAAAACCCCGAACAAGCACATGCAGTGAGATTATCTGGTAAACTGATACAGGATCTTTATGAAAACTAATAATTGTTTCCCATATGCACCATAATTCTTCCTGGATTATTAAAGGAAGTGTATTACTTTCATTTTGTTTAAGTAAGATTTAACACTTTATTTTCATATACTGCAGCCCTGAAGTTCTAGCCTGCAAAGTAAGTCACACATGGGAGTACTAAGAAAAGTTTTAAACCTTTTGTTCTGGCTTTACAGAATGCTGGAAGTACAAGATATCTCCAATGAACCTAAATTTTTACATCTCTCCAAACAGATTGTTGTTAATAGTCACTCTTTGAAAACCTCTTTGATTTGTTCAAGACAGCCCTGAGCTGATCATTGCTAGTGATTGGGATGCTAACAGATGGGATCAATTATTCCAGTTCTTTCCCTTGAGTTCTAATGCTGTCCCTGCCGGAACTGTTTTTGGTGTCTGCTGACAAGATAATACTATAAGATATGAGTTTGGATACTATAAATCAATTCTTACACAGTTAATTCCTTTTTTTCAAGTCTGGTCCCTGTAAATCTTAGATATCTCTCTCTCTCTCTTTACTCAGTTTCAAAGATAATTTTGCCCTAATAAGACTGCTAAAACAAGACTCTAATTTTGTGCATTCCCAAGATATATACTCCAGTCAGTCTGAAATAAGGTATAAAAATGGCGTGTACTAACTCAGTCAGACCTTCAAAGTTGACTCAGCGGCTCTCATTTTGCTTTCAGGCTGTTACTGATGGATATTCATTCCTCTTTATTTCTTATTTTTTTTTAATAAGGGACTTTCTTTGCTGACTAATAGCACTCCAACAGGAATTCTTCTGCAGTTACAGCGTGAAAAACAGGAGGGGAATATTGTTTTCATAGTTCCATGTGAATTCACCTCAAATACATTGTATATTTTATATGTTCAATGGCACATGAACATTTACTTTGAGCCAATTTGTCCTTTTCCCAGCACTTAAAATAGCAGCCAAAAAATGTTGAACACTGAAATTGCAGTCAGGATGAAAATTAAGCATGCAGTTTTCATGTCCTATTTGTGTTTAGTTCTCATTCAAAACCATAATTCCAAGAGAAAAATGTTTAGACATCTGTGAATCAAACCTGAAGAAAAGGTTTGGCTAAAACTTTGTGGTTTTGAAGCCAGGACAGGAACTGATAGAGTGTTAAACAAGTCTACTAAGGAGAAAAACGAAGCAGAAATTATTGAGACATTACATGGTGAAGAATGGAGTTCTTGTCTTCCATCACACGTTGTAAAACCTCTAAAATCAGACAGAGATTATGGGCTGTTTGCTTTACATCTGTCTTTCTGCCAGCAAATGTTTGCATTTTCAAGACTATTTCAATCTTATCATTTAAACTATAGCTCTTAATCCTTTTTTCCCAGTATACTTGACAGGAAGACAATTGTATGATTTGTCTTTGCTACCTGACTATAAGATGAAGTGCCAGTGCTTAATATAAAAGCCTTCAGTGCTTAGGCCAAATTACTGGTACCTGAGTGAGAACACGACCTAAGTGTCAGAAGATTATTTGACTGCTCTGTACCTATTCCAGAACAATGCAATTAATCCCACTTATTATTTTTTCACCTCACACTTTTCAAGCTGTTACCTTAGTTTTCTTGCTTATCAGCATCTAAGGCCTTTATATTCTGTAAATTTTGCATTTTCTCTGTTGTGAATGAAACAAAAGTGGCTTCTTTGTCCTACCCTCAAAGTAGATTTCCTCAAAACTGTGATAATAAACTCAGTGTACTCTCCTGAAATTGTCACATCATCGCTTATGTATTTACCTTCTTCTAACTGAAAATGAAGCACATCAGCAACTAACAGGAAAAAGATAAAGAGGCTGTGGTTTATAGAGAAATTCCATTAAATCTGGTATCTAAATCAGGACATTTTAATGAATGGACTTTGCAGCAAAATGTGACATTTAATGAGTTTCATTCTGTATATAGTGTATCACCTCCTGTAGTATCTTGGGAAAATTTCTTTTGTTAGAATGAGGCATTTCCAACATGTTCCACAATATTTGTGCTGAAAATTTTAGAACTTTATAATTATTCACAAAAATAATTAATTACCCTTTCTTTTTTCTTGGAGGAGACATGAGGACTAGAAGAGTGAAAACTGGAAAAATGTTATTTGTATTTCATATAAATAATAGTGTCAATGAAAATGTTGGCATATAAGCAAGTGTGAACTTTGGCAGCATAACTGTCTTGATACAGTCAATACACAGTTTCATGATTCTTGTAAAATGGAAAGTCATTATGAATATAATTCTCTAGTTATTGTGAGAAAGGACAAAAAACATGAATCTACCACAGTGCACCTTGATGAACTGCAAAGGTGGAGGTCTTATACTAATTAAAAAAAGGAAAGGTGCTCTTATAACCAAGGCAGATTAATGTGCTTGTTTGTCAGATACATCTCTTCCACTCCTTGTGGGAACTAATGATGCTGTCTGGAAGCAGCGTTCATTGTATGCAATAGTAATTTGAGACTAATCCTTATTTTGCTGAGACATATTTATCATCTTCCTTGAGCTGGAGCCAAGCAAGCAGTGTGCTGTGACCTTGGTACAACAGGCTGTAGCTGTAAGCAGCTTCAGATGACTGAAAACTGGGTAAGCTCTGGGGGAGAGTTCTCTCGTAAGGAATCCAACAGTACTCCAGCTGGTCAATGAGAAACGTCATCTCTGGAGAAGAGCAAAGGTAAGGAAATGCAACAAACCAAATCAGGACCCAAATGGGATTTCAAGACGACTTGAATACACAATGGTCATCTCAGTTACATTGCAACTGAAATAGATAATCAGAGTGAAATAACATGAATGATTAATCACCTTGAATTCAGAACCTGAGCTTTGAACTGAAGCAGACTTATATATAACCATCTACATTGTAACTAAACACACACATATAAAAATATGTATAAGAATTTTAGCCTGAAATAAGGGATTATGTTAGTGCTGCTGTTTGATTCTGTTTTGTTTCATGTCTCTGCCAACCTCTTTGGCTAATTTCTCTCAGTAAATTAGTGATAATGATAGAAAATAAGTCTATCAACATTTTAAAAGGAGCCACCTACTCCATCTCTTTGCAGCCAGGCCAGTTTAATGTATTATTAAAATACATTTTACATGCCTAGTTGCTTAAAGCAAGGCTCATGTAAGCATTTTCCCAAACGACAAACAAAAAATAAGTTCTATATCTCTGTATCCATGATCTACTGCTCGAACAGATGAGGCCAAAAAACTTCTTTCACTTCTTATCACCAGAATTTTTATCACTAGAAATGTCCAGTTCCACTTTTGACATGGCATGATCAAACTCATAACTTAATCTGGCAGCTCCCACTTCAGTTGACATTTTCATCTACCTTTGGGGTTGTTCAAATTGTATTTGTTGTGTGTGGTTCATTTTACCACAGGAGTTAGGAGAGAGAAAGCATTCCCTGGAGATGCCAGTTTTGTCTGCTGTAGAAGGCAGCAGAAGGAGCTGAAGCTGCCTGAGTTAGATGCCTCACCTTGGATATGGGTGCCAGGACCACCAAATCACAGCTGTTTCTTCTGGTGTTGGCCTCAGTCAGTTTAGTGAAGTGCCTTTTGGCAACATCAATTGTTATTTGGGTAGCAGGCAATAAAAAAGTCGCTGATCTGAAACAAGGAATTACACAGGAAGATGCAAAAACCCCCAAAGACCAGCAAAAAACCTGGAATCAGAAGCCAAATAAACAGAAAAGGGTGAGGTAACCAAGTACTAAGGGACAGCTGGTTTAGAGACAGCAGGTATGAAAGCCAGAGATGAGAATGTATTAATTGTATTGTAATACAAACAAAATTTGAAGACAAAATTTTATCTTGATTTAAATGGAGGAATGTACAACAAGAAATTCTACCCCACCTTATTTTAAAAAGTTCTTATTTCATTTTAGAGAGATGAATAAATAATACATATCAAACATCTCTGTCTGTTGTCTGAACAAATGACAAAACTAAAAATAAAGTGAAAAGGAATTGAGTTGTTTAACATGTAAACTAAATTCTTTTCTTCTTTCAGCATTAAGTCTGGGGTGAAGAGAAATGCCAGAGAGGTGGGGGATAAGATTTTTTTTTTTTTTTCCATGTTTACTGCAGAGTAGGTAGTTTTGGAAATTTTTAACAAGATTTAAAATGGAAGACTCCAAGCCTTAAAAAAAAACACAGGAAAGGAAATACTACCTACTTTTGGTCCCATATATGTGAGTTGACATCCAAATATTCTATGGGTAAATCTAGAACAAGGCAAAGGTTAGAATTTACTTACTAGTGATAGTGTCAGGTATTTTACCACAAGGCATTTCGTGAAGCATTCAATTATTTTTTTTCTTTATGTGGAAGAGAATTCGTTGCTATTTTTTGTTAGAGATTGTCCTGTTTTTTCATTTGAAATGTCCTTTTTTTTTTTTTTTCCCCATGATCTACAGTGAATTATAGGGATATTGAAAGCATATTTTTCAAAAGCTCCTGATGCAGCAGTAAAATTAAACCCACAGGTAATGCCTACCACTGGGTCCCAGCTAGGCTATTCTAAAAGGTGGGATGCTGGTGATTGGGGATTTACTCTAAATACCCATGGCCAGCTACACGACTTGTTTGATCAATAGTGTTACACTTCGTCTGTCCACATCCTGGAGATTCAAGCTGTGTCTTTGTTCCTTAATCCTAAATGAGAGTTTGATTCTCCTGTCTTTCCTTCTATAAGTTCATTATGAGTAAAGTTAAATCTGGCCTTGTTCCTCTCTTTTTTTCCCGTAATCTGTGAGCAACAATATCTGGTTTTCCAATGTATCTCTATCTCAGACAATCTTATAGTTATTATTGCTGGAATTGCCTGTCGCAGAACTCAAATGTTTGGAGTAAGATTTATCCCAACAAGCTTTATGCACATAAAAGTCTGGTGTGTAGTCTAATTTCTAATTGGCGAAGAGATGAAAGTACCTCCAAAAGTGATTTATCCTACCTCGCACGCCTGTCTCTGGATGGGTTGAGACATCCTCGGGAAATGACTATTCCTTTCAATTTCTTTTAACTACATGGCTCGGGTTGGATATTACCATGACAGCGCTTACTGGGAAGAAAAGTCTTCCACAGGAAAATTACCTGCCAGCTGGCGATGGCACCGGGCTATAACAGATTGTCACACAGGAAAGCAGAGTGTCTTAGGACAGTGCAACACGCTGCAGGCTCCAAGGGTTAACTGCACACCGTGAATTGATGTTTGCAAGCAAAGAAGTCTCTGTTGACTTCTGGGCTGAGCAAGACTGGAGAAATGAAGCTTGTTAAACAACCTTAAATTTTCCTGCTGTCAATTAAACCGGTGTGCTTATTTCCAGAAGACCAGCTTACAGACTTCTCCTTTTAGGACTCTTCTGTGATTTTTGACCATATTTCTATTTTGTTTTACTACAATAAATTATACTTTTTAAGGTTACTTTTTAAGTACTTTTCTTTTTCTGTGGAAAATGCAGGCAGTGTCCTTAAAGTATCAAACAGTGGGCACTGGGAAATTAAGAGAAATGTTTACATTACAGTGATCTAACACTAGAAGTGTTGAGATAGAACTGTAAAAATGCAGATGCAGGTAAAAGGACTACTGACTTCCAGAGTGAATTTCTGAAAATGTTTCATGGATAATGAAGATTCCATCATTTTGTAAGGGATAAATTGATAACTGAATGTGCAAAGAGAGCTTGAAATTATGAGACAATGCTAAAAATGTAGAAGTTATTTCACAGACAAGAGAAAATATGGGCTATTTCCAGAAAGTAAACTCAATGGTTTTACAGGAGATCTGAGATTCCTGCTGCCAGGAAGCTGAGGATCTCACCACAGTGGTGCTGTGGAAAATGCAGAGTATAGGATCCTGTAAAACTGCAGTATGGAAATTTGGTTAGTAGATCATTCTCAGTCTGTTGCAAAAACAAAATCACTTCTTGAATCCTGTGTTCACTTTTGGGCCCCTTACTCGAAAAAAAGACATTGAGGTCTTGGAACATGTCCAGAGAAGGGCATGAAGCACAAGTCTGATGAGGAACAGTTTAAGGATCTGGGGTTGTTTATCCTGGAGAAAAGGAGGCTCAGGGGGGACCTTCTGGCTCTCCACAACACCCTGACAAGAGAGTGCAACCAGATGGGGGTCAGGCTCTGATCCCAGGGAACAAGGACAGGACAAGAGGAAATGGCCTCAAGCTGCACTGGGGTAGATTTTGATGGCATACCAGTAAAATTTTTGTCACTGAAAGGTTTGTCAAGCACTGGAACAGGTTACACAGGGCAGTCATGGAATCACCATCCCTGGAGGGATTTAAAAGTCCCTTGCATGTGGCACTTGGGACGTGGTTTAGGGGTGGCCTTGGCAGTGCTGGGTTAATGGCTGGACTCAGCGGTATTACAGGACTTTTCCAACCTTAATGGGTCCATGATTTCCTCGAGCAATGCTGTAATTCATGTGACACGAAAGTGGGATAAGCAAGGTTTACCCTTTTGCGGCCCAACAGGGGAGTTGTTCTCCATACTGGCTAATCTGGAGTTTGTGTAACTACAGACTGGCCTGAAGAATTATTTCTAAACTTTCTGCCGTAAATTGTAAGTAGCCGTGTCTTCAATACAGCTACACAAAGGACTAGGACCACATGGAATATGGTGTGTAAAAAAAAAAAAATTAAAAAAAATAAAGAACATGGTTTAAATAAATGCTCTTTCTGGCCTTGTGAGGAGTCCTTCTACTGTGTGCTGCTTTGATTGTATATTGGATGTTTCACTTTCCATGAACCCTGGGAGTGAAAATCTCGGAGGAGAAGGAAGCTTTCTGGCAATACAGAATCCCAGAATCATTTAGATTGGAAAAGAACTCTGAGACCATCGAGTCCAGCCTGTGACCGCTCCCCACCTTGTCACAGTGCAGAGCACTGAGTGCCACGTCCGGTCATTCCTTGGACACCTCCAGGGATGTGGACCCCAGCACGTGGTCAGCCCCGTCCAATGTTCAACCACCCTTTCTGTGAAGAAGTTCCTCCTGGTGCATCTTGAGGCCATTTCCTCTTCTTCTGTCCCTTGTTCCCTGGCAGCAGAGCGTGACCTCCCACCTGGCTCCACCCTCCCGTCAGGGAGTTGTAGAGAGTGAGAAGGTTCCCCCTGAGCCTCCTTTACTTCAGGCTGAGCACCCCCAGCTCCCTCAGCTGCTGCTCATAGGATTTACCCTCTAGACCTTTCCCCAGCTCCATTGCCTATGAAGCTCTGGTCTCTGACAGCACTCCTCTTCCTTTGCTTGAATGCCCCTAAAGTGGTCCTGTGGACACATGAGCTCAAAGAGATGTCAACAAATTTCTAAACATCTGGGGACAGTACTGATTTTACAGAATATGTAGTTTATAAGGGCGTACTCAGTTACCTTTGAATAAATTTTTTTAGAATTACAAATTGTGGGTTTCATATGCTGACGTTCAGGGCCCACAGGGCAATTTAATAGCTGACAGGGCTCCCGTAGTCAAAAGATACTGCAAAAACTACTGACAGGGATAGCATTAACATTCCCAGTTTCCTCCATCCTCACAGACACGGAGATATATTGATGTGGGCCCTGGAAAAGAAATACGCTGCAGCCTATGAAAACAATAAACGACCATATATTTTGCAAGTATTTTATAACAGATATATTATGCAGCATTTGTCACAAGTCCCTTGCACTGTAGCCAGAACACACAGTAAAGGAAAAAGAAAATATATTAACTTTCAAGGAGTTATTTTCATGTAATTGTCTAGTCTCAGACCAAGTCTCAATCAGATAAAACCAACCAAATGCTCCATTGATCAAAGTCGCTCCAAGAGGCAGTGCTATATTCAACATTGATCTCCCATTGATTTAGTGTTATTTAAACAAGGCCAAATTTAAGCTAGCATTTTCGGAGAGATAATCAAGAACAGAACCAAGTTTATTGGGCCTCTTAATAAATTATGGTGAATTGAAGAACTCTGTTAACCAAAGCCAGCTGTATTCTTGTTAAAAATAAGCCCAGAATTTGTGTCAGACTAGACACTGGTAAGACGTTCCAAACATATTTTAATCAATTTAGCCCTTATTCAGTGTTGAAAACTTTGGTTATATTTCCATGAAGACATTTGTTTTTTTTTTTTTTTTCATCGGGAACATGAGAGAACAAAAATGCATGTAGTGCAATATACACAGAAAAATGGTGGAGTTAGACATCTGTTCTCCTTTACCTCCTCCATAAATATAAAGCATCAGATAATGGAAACCAATTCATGTGATGTACTGTAAGTCAGCTGCTATTAGAGTCAAAGTTTACTATCTGCCCTAGTAAATAGAGGCAATAATCTATAGCCTGATACACAGTAAACCATGGTAATAGATAAAAAGAAAGCCATGATTTCCTCTTTCAAGTAGTGTCCCCTATTTATTTGAATTTTTTTGGAAGCAACATGGAAAGATTTTCCTATGCCATCACAATCCAAGGAGTGATTTGCATTTCAACCTGTGCAAATTCAGCAAAATTAATAAATATTAAAAAAAAAAAAAAAAAAAAAGAAGAAGTAATGGTCTGGAGAAGCCAGAACTTCTCAGAAGTATCTCCCTAATAACTCATCCTTTATAATACCAACAAACCGAAAATAAGAGGGAAAGGACTGAAAGAAGTTTGTTTTCCTTTCCACCAACAAGATTTGAGTGAAGAAGAACATGTTCAGACTCAGTTTCTAAACCAGATATCCACAGAGACCAACACTAACAGGGGCAAATATTAGAACTGGGGCTTCATGGTTCAGTAGCCTTGAGGAGTCTTCTCCTGACACAACACTGGCACCCCAGAAATTTACCCTACATTTCCAATACGCTGACAGGTAAGCAAAGCACTAATAGAGCAGTAAAGCTGCAGCGCTCCAAATAACTCTGAATTTTACAGGCAAAGCTTTCCATTGCAGCCTGAACTGTTTCCATTTATTGGTAGATGGAGATCTATTATTCTAAGCATTTATAACAGATATTGCTTTGCATAAAAACCACAACAGTACCAGATGTATAAAACACTTAATGATGTATCTAATTGTATCAGGTGCAAACTAGCAATACTCAAAATTCTAGGATTCTCTGAAAAAAAAGCAGTCTTCAAGAACAAATTTCACATAACTAAACTCCAACTCTTCCGCATTTTATTTACAGATTGTTTTAATTACCCTTCCTTTTCTCCACCTTAATTTCTTATATCTTCTCTAAATTTACTTATTTCCATTTTGGCTCTTCAATGTGCAAAACTTCTGCTTTCCTGAAATTTAAGCAATTTTCAGCAACATTTTTTTGCTTGTACTGATTTGAAAATGATCATATTGAGCAGTTCTAGTACATTTCTCAGCTAGGATCCCATTTTTATGAGTCCACTTTGATTATCTTTAGATATTTCTGAATGGTTGATGCTATTTTCTCTTACTGGTGATTCTTAGATCTTTCGTATAGCTGCAGTTAGGCTCACAAGCCAGCTATTTCCTCCATTCTCTATCAGTCTCTTTGGAATATGTCTCACAAACCTTCAACATGAGCAAAATAGGAAAAGGTTAATATATATAAAGTATGATGGAGCTGATTTGGGGGCTACAGCAAGGAAAAAGGCTATATTTTTATTTAATTCTGTGAAAAGAAAGGATAAAACAACAAGGAGATTATTTTCTTCCCTTTGGTCTGTAAATCCAAATGACAGAATACAGCATCCTCGGTACAATTCTCTTCCATGAGACTTCATAGAATTATAAAGGCTCAGGGATGCAAAATTTTTCTTTCTCATAATATCTTTCATCCTAACTTTACCCACAATAGGAAGCAGATTCTTCTGACGTTTTGACATAGTCACATCACTTTGCTCAATTGTAAAAAAAACACTCTTAATTATCCATTTAATTAGGTCTCTTTTTTTTGCCCTCTACAAACGGGGACACATGGCTGACAAGAAAAGCCAGAATACAGTACAAAATTCCAGTCAAAGCACTTCCTGATATGAATAGGGAAAAATATCATAATAATTTCTACTTAGTGTTCCAACTCAAGTTTACAAATTAAAAACAAACAAACAAACAAACAAAATCAGGCAATTCAGCTGAAAATCCAGAGATATGTGAGTGGATCTGGAGGATTCTTCCTTGCTAATTGCCCAGCGATGCTGTTGACCATTCACACACGGTTATGGATAGTGACTTTGACCTCTTTTGATGCACAATCTCATGAAATCACATTCGGACTAGTTCTGCTGAATATTGCAGTAGCACTTCTCAACAGGTGTGACTATGTTTAATTCTGAAGAAGACACCTTTTTCTTAAGTTGAGCCAGTAAGTGAAGAGAATACTTTCAGTGTGATGATATGATTTATATATCACCATTTCAAAGGTTTTAAACTGAGAGCTTTATTTTCAGTTACTTTTGATTTTGATAATGATGGTTTAAATGTCGTTGCTGTTAAGCGAAGAGTAAAAGTGATGTCTTTGTGCTACGAAAGCACCCCAAAACTTTGTGAAGTGCTGTGAAGAATGGACAGAGCACCATGCTCTGGAAAGGCACAGTTCTGAGAAGAGTCCTCACTCTTCTCTCCACTGTTCAGTAATCACAAACCATCTGGGGCCATTTACAACATCCATTACAGGATGCAGTACAAGTCACTCAAGATATTTAACCAAAATGGCAAAAAGAAGTTGTTTAATCTTCACAAAACATAGAGTACGTTGCTATTCAATTTTTCTATGACCATGTACTTCCTAAAAAGTTGAAACCTTGACATCACTTTTCCCTATCCAGTCCGGCCTATTTTCGCCCTTCACCCTTTTGGAATAGAGGGTTTGATTTTTTTTTCTTTCTCTTTTATTTTGTTTGGTTTTTAAACTCAAATTCCTCCAACCCAGTCCCAGTAGAGAGACAGCACAGACTTTTTAATGGCAGCAGTGCTCTGGTCTGGTTGACAACCTGGAGATTGGTGAGAGGCTGGACTTGCTAAGATGGTGAATCTCCCACAGAGGTCCTGCAAGGCAACTAATCTTGTCAGAAAGCTTCTTTGCAATTATTAAGATTATCTCTGCATTTGACTGCTAATTTTGCTGACTACATTCACCCTGCATTATTGAAATAGGAAGGCCAACATAAACACTGGGCTGAAATCAGTATGTAATCCCCTAAATAACCACAATTTGCATGTCAGTCTTTTAAAGGGGGATCGCTGGTTTGAAGGGATTAATTCTTTTTTGGGTTGTACAGTGTGGGCTGCTGTGTTTTGTTCTGGCTGCTTCCACAGCATTGTGCAAGCCACATGTGACAAGGATTCTTGGTGCCCACATTTGCCTGGTCGTTTGCATGTGTTTCACAAATTATGATTCACTTATGAATTCTTACTGGTGTTTATTAACTTTGTCAGGAAGATGAAAATGCAAGGCAAATTCATTCAAGCAGATGTAAATTTTTTTTTAAGAAAATATGTCTGTTTTCTCTGGCACTCTCTCACTTTCCAAAACCCATAGATTTTAGTGAATTTTTGGGAAATAAAATAAAATATATAAAAATAAGTTAGAATAATTGGTTGATTTGGAGATAACCAGAAAACTATCCCTATTGTTTTTACCTTATAACCTGGAATATCTTTACCATGACAACCACTTCATATTCAACAAAAATACAGTCTTAGCAGGTGATGGAATACGCAAAAATGGACATTTCTAAGTATTTTATTTTTATATGCTGCGAGATTGATGTTCTCCTTTTTTGCTTAAGACTCCAACCATATTTTTTCATATTAATTATGTATATAAAAAAGAATGAGTAGCTTCTCTGAAAAAATTCTTAAATAAATTGTTGTTGTTAGTGACCTCCTCTGTTTTCCTATTTCTATTTTTGATATTGGAGGTGGAATGTGGAATTTTTAAAAGTTTATTCTTGCCTTCATTATCATCTGCTGTGTGGCTATAATGTCTCAGCTGCTTTTGAGGAAGGCTTGACACACATGACCTTGCTGGGAAAACTTGTAAATTTGATAGCCAAAACAAACAGCTGATGTGAGAACACAAAGATAATATGGAAGTTAAGGAGTCACAGATTGGTAGCTTCTTCCTATTTTTATTTTAAGGAGAAAAAAATTAGGTCCAATCTTACAGTTTTTGGACAATCTTTTAAGGATTGAAATTATTCACAGTCAATGAATAAAGCAAAATAGGTGGCCATGTAGCTAGAGTAGCCTGAGACTCAACAGGATAAATTTTAAATTTATTGTCCCAGATGAGGTCATACTATATTCATAGAATTAATACAGGTGATCCTAGCAGGGTATTTATCTTACCACCGTGAATAATCCACTTTCTTCCTGTAGTATTATTGATCCTGT
>VZTF01003768.1:513429-539982 GCA_013397755.1 Cnemophilus loriae | reverse complement strand
AAAAAAGAGGGAAAAGAAAAAAATCCCATGTGTTTCGATTTTGCTTAGGAGGTAAAAGACTATAACATTATATGTGTATATTGTGGTTTGGTTTATTGGTCGTGTTGACGTCGGTAAGTTCTGGGGACTGGGCTGCTAAGAGCTTTTTAACTGTGGATAAAAAAGCACTGAACAGAATAGTGGCTTCAGATTCTGTAGGTGGGGAGTTGAGATGATTGTTTTTATGTCTCTGAGGAGCTTCGAAAGGCCAGCCTTTTATTGCAATGGTGCAAGGCTGAGCTGAACTGGGGAAACAGGCTACATAGCTCTACACTCTCTATTCCTGACAACCTTTATCAGAGATGAAAAAATCTCAAAAATTTAAGAATTTCTCTGTGAGATTTTCCGTTACTTTAAAAAAAAAGCAACAACCAGAAAAAAATCACAAACAAGCAAACGAGACAAACAAGCAAACAAGCAAACAAAAAAATAAAGCCTGCGCAATTTAGCTAGAAACCTCAGAGGGGAAATAATTTCTTTCTGGTCATGCTGCATTCCCTCTTCAGGAATTAGACTGAAATTTCTAGTAGGATATTGGCTGAAATACAGGAATATAAATAAATAAATATAAAAAAATATATAAGGAATTGAAAACTTCTATGCAATTATTTTAAAAAACCTGTTGGATTAGGTTTAGAAGGTGTCCAGGTTGGCTTCAGTAAAGGATGTATGCGTATATATGCCCACACACATACCTGTAGCCAAAATACGATGAATTATTGAGAGTTAACACTGGGGATTAATTTTGGTGATAAAGAGGGTTGAATGAGATTAATTAATTTTGTGATACATCTCATTTCTGTCCCTTGACAATATCTAATTGGGATTTGATACAAAGCTGGGACAGGAAAAGTTAAATGTTTCTCATCAAACATTTATGACTTGCCTCGTTGTATGCTGCACCTTCAAATTCTGAGGAATGAGGAATGTTAACGGTTGGCAGTGGTGATAACTGATGCCTTTACAAAGCTCCCCACATCCACTCCTGTTCAAACAGGAACATATTATACTTTGTTTTAGGGGAATTCACATTTATGCTTTTTCATAATTTCTTATATCTGAGAGAAAATTAATTTGGGTATAAGAATAAGAACAGTTACGTAATAATTTCCTAGCATGGAAGAAAATGTGTATCTTTTCTATACAATGACTAATTTTCATGAATCACATAAACAATAGCGAGGAATATTGGATGTGTTGGTGTTATGATGTCACTTCCATCTTCCATTTATTCCTCTTCAGTGGCTCTCTTAATTCAAAATAAAGATTTCAGCTTTGCCTTGCAGCATGGATCTGGAGCACAGTTGAACCAGTTATTAAAACATAGAGTGTTCTGAGCCAAGGAAATAATCAAAATTCCAATTAATGCTGCTGCAGCATTACACTATTGTCATAGTAACAGTGGCATGAAAGTTTACATCAAAAGCCTTGTTAGGAAGTGCCAGTCTAAAAGCAATCAAATCCCTGGGAAAGCATTCAGAAGTTCAAAAGAAACTAATGAAAGAGGCCTCGAGGATGTAATTTCATCAACAGTTATTCTTAGTTAATAGAGGCAACACAACCAGGGTCTTCTGTTGCAGGGAGGTTCTGTGGTAAAAACAAATGTATTAGAGCAATTGTGCTGGGATTAACAGAAACAAAGGGGCTCTGTGCAGGAACCAAAGCACAGATTTGTGTTTGTAAAAGCTAAATCCACAAAACAGTAGCAGCATTAGGAAGGTTCTGGAAAACAAGCTGTGTGGACTGAAAAAATGGGTAGGGAATATGGTTCAGAGTGCCTAGAAAAGAGGAGTTTGCAGGGTCTTTCAGACTGAGGAAGTGCTTTAAATGCTTAGCTGAGTGGTCCTTAGCGTATGCCCTGTGTTTAATATTCTGTCTAAAAGATTGTCTGATATACCAAGGAGGCAGAGAGAGAGGAAAAATACCAAGAGGAAGTGAAATAAACTGGGAGAGCACATGCTGATATTAGGCAGCATTAGAGATTTTATACTATTTCCATCGCGAAGTTAAGGAATATGCACCATGTGCTTTTTCCTACTGTGTGTTTTATGTGGGGTTTTGATGGGGGAAGAGCGTTGTTGATTACAGCTTGAAAGAAGCTGAAATCCCACAGGAAAAGTCATTCTTTAACAGCGTTACAGGAAGAGATAGAGACATTGTCATAAAGATGGATATTCTCATGAGAGTTCTGCTGCTTGCACAAAGGGAAGAAAAAAACCCACACAGGATCAGAAAGTCATTCCAATATCTCCTAGGCTCACAAGGCTGCCAGATTCAAACTGAGATAGAGGTCTTGAATTGCAATCTAAGAGAAAACTTTGTCCTCATTTTGAATCAGATTTAGACTGGCTGGTCAAATTTTGCAAGCTTGGATAGCTAAAATCAAGTGAATGTGTCACATTGAAATAAACATTGGTTCACATCCCCAGTATGTGCAATGCAGCCCTGTTGAACAAAAAGCAGACGAAAAAGAATAACAGATTTGAAATAGCATCTAAAATCAGAAGAGAGATAAGAAGTGTAGTCTTGGGAGGAGAGGCGGGATAAAGAGATTCATGCACATTCAGGTAATGTTCTTTTGATCTGCTCTCACTCCTGTATTTCATGTTCATCATTAATGCCTGCACCGAGGGGAGGAAGGATGGAAAATCAGGTAATTAGTTACACATGTACTTTGATCAGTATTGCATTTTTCTTTCTCAAGTTCTTTCCCAAAGTGCTAAGAGAAGGAAGAGAGGGTTTCATTTATAGCAATTGTTCAGGACAGTACATTCTCATGAGTGTTTCCATAATCTCTAAATTTAATCCTGTACTTCTTTAATGATAGATTACAGGTGATTTGGACTTGATTTTATTTCCATCTCATCCAAGCTTTCTTCCTGGTAAATTGTCTGTATTTTCATGTCCTCGATCTCAAGCCACTGGTAACCAGCACGCTTTTGGAGATGATGAGCACCAGGAGAGGTAAATAAATTGTGAGTAACTAGAAAAGTTAGAATTAGATTCAGAAATTTCCTGCTTAGTGCTTAGATGTTGACTGTTGGTGGCAGTTGGTGCTGTACACTGTCCCCTGTGAAGTGATGGAGTGCCTGTCACAAGATAGGATCCCCATCTCTGTCCTCAGCTTATCATATCCTTCTTTTGCCATTCAACATCAAAGAGAGGGAAAAAGGGAGTGAGAAAATTCTTCTGCGACAGAGACAAGGTCCTTTATTTCAAACGTCTTGCTGGAGTGAGCCATTTTCAGGCTAGTATTGACATGGAAATGAGGATATAAAGAGGGGCACAGCTGTACCCATTCAGTTCCCAGCTAGAAGGAGAAGGGGAGCAGTACATTCTCAAATCCCAGGAGTGTGTGTATCTCTGGGTTTGTCCTCCACTGACACTGAAGGCAGGGAGCTGCTCAGCCTGTGAGATGTAGCACAGGTCATTCCCCTTCACGTCCTGGCTGGGGGCAGCCTTTGGAACAGGGGTCGTGTGTTAACTACGACAATTCTCCATAGGAACTTTCACTGGAACTTTAAAAATGTGCCCTGCAATAGCCTTAGACAGCAGTCAGCACGGGTCTGGCTTTATGATCCCTCTCCTCTCCATCACAGAGTCCCAGGACACCTGTCCATAGAGCTCCCCACAGCCACTATAACTAATGAGGTTGTGGAGCACAGCAGAACAGCATAGGTCACTCACTTCCAACAGTATGACAAGTGTTGGTTCTGTATAAATTACCTTGTAGACATGTTTTGTAGAATATTTCATTATTTTGTGTGGCAGCTTCGATAGCAGCAGTATGGGACACATCTCCCATTAGTAGTGTACAATATATTTTCTTGTCAGTTAATCTTGAAAGCTGGCTACCGTTCCTCAAAAAGCCTGAATCTTTCATTTCCTTCTAATAAATACTTCACACTAAATGCATTATTGCTAGAGAAAAGTCAGTAATCAAATGCTTATCATCACATTTTCCTGTGGCCTATGACAAAAGCATTTTCTGTAGTGGATGCCAAAGGAGAGTAGGGGAAGTACTGGGAGAAAAATAAAGAAAGGACATCAAAACAAGTGTTTGATTAACAGACCTCTGAACAGCCTGATGTCCTGTAGACAACACAAAGACTGGAAGGCTCTGAGAACTGAAAGGAAATAGAGAATATGTTTCAGTGGAAAAAAAAAAAACCAACCCAAACAACACAAAACCAACCAAACAACAACAAGAAAATTCTGAAGACCATAAACAGGTAAAGTATTATCATATCTTTGAATAGTTATGTGGTGCTTACTGTCTTCTATGTACTTCACAGTGTGCAAAGTGTGAGCATTTAATGCTGGCATACTTATGCAATTTAAAAGACAGTTATTGGGGACTTTGCTCCACTAAAATTGTTGTTATCAGTATTTTGGTAGCATAAACATGTAGGCCAGGGCAATGACCCACTATTTCTTTGGCATCGTTATCTTTTGCAGCTCCTTACAGAGAATTAGCTATTTTAGGTGTCTTGTATGTATTCCAGTTTTATATTGCATGCAGAAAAACAGCACAGCAGCAGTTTGCATTATATTTATGCCAAACAATGATGATGCAGCTGCCATGTGACTACTGAGAACACAGACTTGTCAAAAATTGAAGTAAATTAAGAAAAATACAAAGGAAAACACAAGGGACTTCTATAAAAATGACTGTGAGGAGGTGATGAGTGGAGGCATAAGAAAGGACAGGCTTAGGATGTTTGCTTTTAGCCTAAAACGTTTTGAAGAGCAAAGATTCATGTAGATTTCTACAGAAATGGGTCTGCAGATCATTTACTCTGCAAAGCATGGAAGGAGCAGGTTTCTAACCTTGGCTTCAAACTCCCAAAGGTTCCAGAGATCCAACTCTCTCTCTCAGTACGGCAAAATAACAAAAGTAACAAACACAATCCTTTCATGAGCCAAGCCCTGTGCCTTCCAGGTCTCCAGTGTGCCCATCCCTCTCAGTGCATATCTCCATCCCTTCCAGTCAGCACATGGCACAAATCCTGGTGGCACAGGGGGAAGATGTTGAGGTGTTTTAGTCTCAATACTTTGGCAGGCTGAGAAATCACTTAGCCTTTCTATGCCTCCTTACCCCTGGTGATGGAGACAAAATCTGTCATTAGTCCCACGATTTTTGTTGCCCGTATCACATATACATAAGTTCTTAGGCTGAGCTTCTTATCAGGGATAAAATCGTATCTTGTAAATGGGGCCAATTCCAGTGTCAGAGGTCCTCGGTGAACTGTAGTACAGTTATTAATGAAGGGTGAGGTGAGGAGGGACATTTGGCACATACTAGCACTCAGAAATTCAGAAGCTGCCTAACTGGAGAGTTTCTAGGTATTTTTTGAGCCCTTAAAGCCCACCAATACATTTAAGGAAAATAAAAGTGAAAAATCAATCTGTTTTAATGTATCTGCCTGTTCATCTGTGTAGGTTTTTTACATTACCATCCTATCACAATATCTGAACAGTTTTCACACAAAAAAATCAATAACAGTGGTGTTATCTCTCCCTGCCCTTGCTGGCTTTTCTCCTTTTCACTCCTTCTCTCATGCAGGCTTCAGGTTCATCTCCTCCATGCTGTGAGCTTCAGCACTGCCTCTCAGCTGGCTTGGCTGAGGAAGGGAACCCGTTTCACCTCACAACAAGGTGCACAGAGAGTGAGATTTCCCCCTTTTACTGCAACCACAGTGTACCGTGTACCCTGCTGAGATGTTGTTGTGTTAAGAGTATAGAAATTTGGGAAAAAATAAACCCCTTTGCTTTTCAGCTGGTTCTCAGAGATTAGAAGGGTTGGGTGTGGCTGGGCTAATTTCTGATTAGACCCAGTTCTGTACTTTAAGTCTGGTTATGTTCAATAAAGCCCTAGTTTCAACAATAGTGTGGCTTACACTGATATTCTGCTCACATTCATGATCACAAATTCCCAATTAATGCAGTTTACCAATTTGAGACTCTAAGTCTTGCCAAGTTCAGTAGGAACTTTCATGAACACAGATTGATAAATAATGCAGTTTACTGAGGCAATAAGTTTTAGATTCTTGTTAAAATGTTGATAAAAAATTCACTAGACTTGCAAAATATAAGTTTATAGTGCTATGTACAAGTGTTCCTGGGTATGTTCTGATGCAGTCAGGACACAAATCTTACCAAAATGCCATCCCTGCTTCGGGGAGCAGAGAGGAACAAGCCCTCCAACTAGTCTGTAAGGTGATCATGTTCTCAGCCTCTGCCATGAAGAATTTAAAATGTCAAATTCATGCTTATGGGAGAAGCGGAGGTGAGACTGTAGTCAAATATCCTGTTACTGCTGTCATAAAGCAGGGGGGGAGCAGCCACTTTACGTGTAAATGGTTTGGACTGGATTGTAAAGGATCTTAAAGATCATCTAGTTCCAACCCTGCTGGGTTTATCTGCTCCACTGGACTTCGATCACCTGCTGAACTGAAGCAGCCTGAAGTTTTTGTTGCTTTTCTTTTTAGCTTTGTATCTTTTTTTTTTTCTTTTTCGTTTTTTTTTTTTTTTTCTAGTTTGCCAAACTCTCCTGACTTTTGCATTCTCTCTGTGTGCAACAAGGGCGGCTGTGTGAGCTGCTCAGAGAATAATTATCCTTGCTGAGACCCAAGGAGGCAATTCATCATGTCAGACTAACAATGGCTGCAGATCGCACAAGGAAGACTACATAACTAAGCACTGAAAATTAAGCACAGAGCGCACTGAATTTCCCTGGTGAATATAGAATTTGGGGTCGTTATCTCACATTTTTGCTGAATATCAGTGGACTTATTTTGAGGCTAACTGATGCATCACTTTGGCTTTATTTCCATCTGCCAGGAAAACAGAGGATTTACGGCTATTTCAAAGAGCCCATCAAGCAATGCTATGAATAGTATCAAACAGTTTTTTTGCTAAATCCTGCTTGCCTTGGGGGTATGTGTAATTATCTCTTCTGATATATTGCATATTGAATAGTATTTATTTTTATTGTGCTGTGCAATAGTAGGTTCCCATTCCATTTATTGGCATCTTGCAGATAGATGGCAATTTAATATAAATTTGTTATTTATTCCAGAGGAAGGCTTCTCTGAGTGCTTGGATCTGGGTAAATAAACTTCATTTACAGCTCCTGTAGAGATGGGCTGTTTCTTCCTTTAAGACCTGGCGTGCAGCAGGAGCACCCACACCAGGTCTGTGCCTACTCCTGTGAATTCCCACACCCCAAATTCAGACTCTACCGAATTCCGTGCCAGGGATGGATGCAGTTTACATAAACTAAGAGAGTTTTTTTAGGGCTGCATGGAAGAGACGTGTTAATCCGTTCAGTATGTCTGATATCAATGGAAAGAAAGTAAAATAAAACCTGGAAGAGATCTCCTTTTTTAAGGGCATTTAGGATATACATACATATATATATATATACATATATATGTTTGTGAGTACCTGTATATTTTTATCCTTCTTTTACCAAAGCTTTGATAACTTTGCGAATAAGAGGTTTTGAAGATGTTTTCAACCAGATTTTCTGTAAGTAAATTCTCCTCTATCATTAAGAAGGGAGGGCAGGGAATTCAGCTTGGTAATATTAAAGGATAAACTGTTCTGACATAAATTTCACTTCCATGTACAATGAAAGCTATTTTGAAATTTAAAAAAAAAACAAACCTCCAAGAATAATAGTAACTTGTCATTTTCTGACTATTATTTTGAGATTGGATCTTTAAAATTGTTATCTTAGCTCACAAAACTCTTGTTTCAGATGTCTTCATAAGCCACTGGTAGAAGTCAGGTCTCTTCTGTCTGTCTTTTCTTTCAGGTAAAAGAATATTTTCACTTCTTTCACGGGAAGGAGATGGAAAAAAGCAAAATAAATTTTTCAGAACTTTAGTGTGAAAAAATTTAAGATCCAGATACCTAGCAAAACTATTTTCTTTTTTTTTACAAATACAACTGGAAATAAAGCCATTCTCAAAACACATACTACAAGGGACTGAAGAAGTTCACTAGAGGAAAGCCACAACCCAAAGTGAATTTATGGTTGAAAGAGTAATGCCTGTTCACTCAGGGGGATCTGCATGTGAATAACTGTGCCAGGGCAATATCCTCAGAAAAATGTGATGGCGGGAGAGAGAATTTCTGTAACCATCTGTGTGCATCAGTACTCACCTGGGTGAATCATTCTTTAAGGCCTGGTTTGTTACACAGATTTCCTGCCCCTGGAAGAGAGAGGAGACAGTGTCACAGCACCCTCACTCCTCTGCGGGGTGGGAAGTGGAAAGGTGAGGTCTTGGCTCTGTCTCCCCTCCCTGCTGCCTCATGCAGGGTGCTGGCCAGGCTGTAAACCACCACACCACAGAGAGAAAACAGAGTGAGACCTAGAGAGGGACCTCTAGAGCAGAGCCTTGTATTTGCACCTTGTTTTAAGACTGCGCCTAGTGCTGACAATAAGCTCCTCACCCTGGTGTTTCTCGCTGTTATCACAAGCAGAGCTTGTCATGTCAAGGCATCCTGGTGCCAGGGAGCAGCCAGCGCGACAGCCTCCCTTCAGCTTGGTGAAAGTGGGAGCACCAAAGCTCCATAACTTTCCAAAGCTTCCTCTGGAGATTCACACAGTTCAGCAGCTCCTTTGCTTTTCACTGGACTGAGAGTCTTCTGTGCTGGCTGGCCAGAAATCATTCATCTGGAATTCACACAGGTTTTCATCTTTTGCAAGAGTTTTCTATTCTGTTGCGTTGTGAGTTTGTGAGGTTGGTCTATGAGACTTCATGAAATAAGATCAGACCCAGTCAGACACTAGAATCCTTGTACTTTGGAAATTTAAAAGGCAATGTGAAAAGTTAAGCTAGGCTTAATACAATAGGTGATGTATTCCTCATGAAATTCAACAACTGTGTTTAGCATAAGGAAATTGTGGTAATAGTCCTTATTAAGGCATTGCAAACTGTCTGAGGCTGGACTAGTTACAGGATTGATCAGGAATTATGCTTTGTGGAGAGCAGCAAGCCTTGTAGGCCTGCGTAACTTGCAGCACAGCTCCTGATTTCCACACCCTCATGAGAGTCACCAAAGAAGATCTTCATAATTTTTGCTCAGATAATTTCTGATTGAGTAAGAGATTCACCTTTTTACATGGAAGAGTTGGATTCAGAACTGGAAAACCAATGGATAGTCTCAGCTGTAGGTTAGGATACAGAGTTATGCGTAACACAATATCAGGGCCTGCCGTGAAGTAACAGTGTTTGCTCGGTGAAGCAGCAGCTCTGAAACACACGATTTGGGGTTTTCTTTTCAGGAAAAGAGAGGGGAAGGAAGTTGCAAAATACATACAAGTTGATGCTAACCTGGAACAAGATTCTAAGAAAATTACATTTTTGCATTTTTGAAGCAAAATAAAGTTCATGGCTGCAATGCTTCAGCATGTATCTCCACTCTGTGACTTCTGTAATTGTCAGTGTGGTGTAAAAACAGTGATGGGTTTCTGACGTTTCTACTTAGCTGCAATGCTGAAAATGCAGCTTCAGTCTTGCTTTGCTGTTTTCACACCCATGGTTTAGAGACGTTAAAGGTCTTTTTGTATCTGTTATGGACTGAGTTGAACCCGAGGCCCTGGCACAGGTTGCCCACAGAAGCTGTGGTTGCACCATCCCTGGGAGTGTCCAAGGCCAGGTAGGACAGGGCTTGGAGCAACCTGGGATAGTGGAAGGTGTCCCTGCCCATGGCAGGAGGTTGGAGGTGGAACAGCTTTAAGCTCCTCTCTAACTTAAACCATTCTGTGAGTTTTTGAATCACCGTATCTTCAAAATTCCAAAGGCTGGGTTATATTTTAAGTTTCCCTTGACAGATGGTAATTTTGGAAAGTCAGGCTGATGACCAATTAGCCTATTAAAAACATGTTTGAAATATTTGCTTCTTAATTTATGCCTCGAAGTCCTGGTTATAGTCTAGTCTTTATTCCAATATTCCATGTTGGAATAAAGACTGGTTTTTTTTGACACATAAGATAATTTATTGTAGTTGAGGGCTTCTTCAGCGGAAAACCCTCCCTCCCTTCCCAGCCCAGAGAATTACAGGAATCTCCCCCACAGTCATTTGCAGGCATAATGAATTTTATGACTCAGTATATAGAGGATTTGCTGCTAGACTGTTAGAACATTATAGTTTACCAAGATGCTTTGGAGTGGTTTATGATTTTGAGAATATTTCATTAGCATTTCCACTTCAGTGAAGATTGCTCCAGTTTTAGAATAAAGAACTAAAATTGCCTCAACGAATCAGCTTTCTATCCCATGTTATCATCTACACCTAGGTTGGATATTGGGTAAGGGTTCTACTCTCAGAGGGTAGTTGAGCACTGGAACAGGCTCCCCAGGGAAGTGGTCACAGCACCAACTTGAAGCATTTCAACAACATTCTCAAGCAAACAGTTTGATTTTGGGGCTATCCTGTGCAGGGCCAGGAGCTGGATTCAATGATCTTTGTGGGTCCATTCCAGCTGAGGCTATTCTATGATTTTGTGATTCTGGGGTCTAGGTCATGACTCAACCAATTTTCAGGCTCCAGAAGCTGACTTTGAAACAAAGAACTCATAAGAGGTTTTGAGCTTTTCTAGGTGAACCCTTCACCCAGCATCTGGCAGCTAGCATCAGCCAGGGCTGTAACACCAAGTGCAATTTCATCCGGTAATCCTGAGTGCAGTTGCCTCTTGTTCACATTTTACTCACTTTGAAGTCCTCCAAGCAGGGAACATTGCTCTACATGTCACACTCTGTGCTCGTTCATGTCCTGTACCCTCCACTTCTCCTATGTGTCATCACTGCCTGCTTGTTCTAAATACTGAAAATTAATGCGGTAAGTGATGTGCACTCAGAAACAATGTATTATATAAATGGACAGACAAAATGTGATTATTCCTGTTTAATCGCTGGGGAAATTGGGATGGAAAAAGTTCAGGAGCTAATCTAAAGCTGCAGAGGTAGTGGCAGAAAAAAGAAATGTCAGAATCACACATCCACGCTGTGCAGGCCTTCCTTGACTGTAAGAGTCATAATTAATTGATGAGCTGATATAGGATGAAGCAGACTTTGCCATCAATTACAGAGCAACATTATTGTGTCTAACTTTGCTAGGACCCTGAATGAACCAAAGGTCTGTCAGGGCTGAAAGGGCCCCAGTCAATTCTGCTAAATGTGTATTTCTTAAAAAGAGAACTCTTCTAAACTGTATTTATGCTAAATTTCATGGCACTTGATGACCTCAATTAAAACCTTTCAGGGAAAATCAGAAGTGCCAGCAAGGTCCTGCAAGGTCAATGCCTATGGCTTTCTCTGGCTAACTGCTGATAGGAACTTGATGATTTTAAAAAAGATTTTATAGTGATGCTGCTGCTGTTTTTTATCGAAGGTGTCAGAATGCCAGTAGTGATAATGTCTCCCTGAATGAGCAGCTTGCTTTCTCTGGTCGCTTTCCTAGAGCACATAATAGACATCATTAGCATCCAGATAAATCTCCCTTTATGGTATATTTGGGCACAGGGAAGAATAAAGTTGTGTTTTCTTAAAGCTCCCAAGATTATTTCTGTTATGATCTTGGACAAAGGCACAACATTTTGTAACTTTACTGGCCTTTATTAGACAAGCCAGTAATGTCCAAGAAGGAAAGAGTTTCTTAAGAATGGATTGACAAAGAGGAATAAAACCTACCTGCCATTGGCTTTAAGTATATATGTAGCATAATGTGTTGGATAAAGAGAACTGTACAGGTCAAAATCAAGTGCAAGAAAATACATCAAACGCACACATAATTCTCATGTTACTAAATAAATGCACGTACAAGAACTAGAAAATAAAAGTATTCTTGGCACTTTATGTTACTCAGTGTCATCTTCTTGAAAACATAAAGACATTAATCTGTTTTTCTCCTGGTGACTTAGCAATTTTATCTTAAACTTTTTTTAACTAAGAAATATTTAAGCCTGCCAAGGAGTCTAGAAATTTCTTTTAAAAAAACTTGATTATGGAAAATGATGGTAGAAGCAGTTATTTCATTTGCTTAGAATTAAAGTCAAGACTTATTGAAGATTCCCTAAATGTTTTCATTATTTTAATTGTGAAGAATGATATTTGAACATGTCTTGATTTTGCTTGTGGTAAGTAAAAGCGTAGTAAAAAATCTGCTGTGACAGGAACCTTTTCAGCAATGATGGAATTAAAAATTGTGATTCTGGGGAGAAAGTACTTTCAATTGCATGCCTGTTATGATCCTTAGGACTCGAAAATTATTTGTCTAATTAGGATGAAGTTTAGGCATATATTTAACTCCATTGACCCACAACATAAATACGTTTTGGTTCAACGCAGAGTTTGTTTGAACAGCCTTAAATCCCCACAATCACAAGTATGCAGCAACCACAGTCTTAAACTGTTCATTTAATGTTAATCACAGCAACTGTAATGTGGAGCCAACCGGCTCTAAGGGACATGACCTTATCACAGTGGACAGATGGCAAAAAAATTTCAAGCCGTGTTAAACCTTTTCCTTCAACACTTTTTTGTTCTTAACATATTTATTGCTGACATCATATATCAACGTTATAGCTTCTGTTCAGGTGAATACGATCAGTTGGCAGTAATGGGTTCAGCTCTGGGAACCTCCCAGCCATTGCTTTTTCTGTAAATTCAGTGTCTGGAAAAAACAAGGAGAAAAAGACAAGTTAGGGAGGGAGAGAGGCTGTTGGAAACCCTTCATCTCAGCTTAATTCTCATGCAGAGGGGAGAATAAATTAATGCAGACACCATGTTTCCCTGGCTTGGATGTCATATTTTCTTGTGATTGGAAAGATCAGCGGCAGTGCATGATGTGTGGAAGAGACAGGGGGAAAAGCAGAAAACACAACAGGAAAAAATATGCTTGAAAATGTTAAACTGGGCCCTAGCAGCACCTGTTAAATGTCTTCTGCGTTTGTAGGAGAGCAATGTTTCCCTGCATTAGCAGGGAGGTTCTGTTGCTCCTCCGGTGTCTATCACCCCAGAGAAAGAGCTGAGTGTGGTTTGAAGGTGCAGTAGGAAACATGCCTTAATAAATGCAGTTGCAACTGGATCGTGTGACTTAGTGGATGCTCTGCATAACTGTGCAAGCTACTGATGTATTTCATGTGTGTCAAAATTTCCATCCCATTTCTTTTTTCTACATTTTTCCTCTTTTCTTGAAGACAGACTACGTTAGTGCCTTTGTCATTATATTTCTGGGGTGAAGAACTGTCGCTTCCTAGCTCCAATTCAGCAAGTCCAGGAAGGGATTTTCAGCTTCCATAGCACTTTTCTCTTTCATAAGCAAATATCCTCGTGATACAGCAAAAGAATTTTCAAAGTGACTTTGCAATTTCTCTGTGCCAAAAACAAGGTCAGCTATAACTGCTCTTACTTCCTACTTGGTAAATATCTGGGCTGATATTTATCTTGTATAAATTTGGCATATGTTCTGTGCAAGAATTGTGACAATCAGTAGGAAAAGAATAAGAGCATCCCACCCAGAGAATCATAACTCAGAGGTCCTAAGAGCAGATTTTCTGGGAGAAGATGGAAGGAGATGTGAGAATTGCCTGTCTCAGCAGAGAGGAGCACTCATCCCTGAGAAGCAGCATCCCTGCAAAGTTATGTGGTTGTAGATGTATCAGACTGCAAGTGCACAGCATGTGTTCTGGTCTGAGAGGCTCAGAGTAATTAAGTTGTACATTCAATTAAACTTAATGCGCCAATAACTTTTTAAAATACAGAGCCCATACCTTCAAGAAGAAAAAAAAATGCGCAGACTCCCTTTACAGGCCAATAAACCTACAATAAATGCTCATGACTGGAGGCCCAGATCTTTATTTGTGGCCACAAAGCAGCATTTCCATTAGCTTTAACACAGTCACACTGATTTCTGTTGGTTGAGGATTAGATCATGAAAACTCTTGATAGTGCTTCTGTGCCACTTGGAGAAGGAGGCAGAGGGCAGTTGCTCTTGGTCATGTTTTGGGAGTCAGGGACCTACTTTTAATCTTAGTTCTAAGCATTTTTCAGCCCCTTAAAATCTTTCAAAAATAAACAAGGGAAAAGTTAAAAAAAAAAAAAAAAGTCAGAATTAATCCAATATGCTCTATATTGAAAGAACTTACATCCAGCTCTCTCACTAAGGGCTCCTGAAGAATTCACCAGGCTGATTCTGTAAAACAGGTGAGATTTTCTCATTTGAGTCCTCTAAAAATTAAGAGAATTGACAGCGTGGCTGACTACACAGAAAATCAAAGCACTCGTTTCAAACTAAGAAGTTAATTATTAAGTAGATGCACCCACTGAATACAGTAGTTGTAAAGAGAGGCTCACCTAAAGAACTTATATCAGTTTAAGATATTTATATTCAACAGAGTTAAATCACACTCATATTAAAATAAAAGGTCTTTTCATCCTTCTGGAAAGCAACTCCATCTCCTCTCTTCCCTGCCTCGAACCCTGGATTTGTAGAATCATATAGTGGTTTAGGTTGGAAGGGACCTTAAAGATCATCTGGACCCACCCTTGCTGCAATGTTGTGAGGAGTTGTAAGCTTTGTCAGTTCTTCACAGAGTGACTCAACAACTGACAATAGGTCTGGTGATGCAGGGGTACCAACAGAGACATTTTCATTATTTGTTGTTTTTTCATGCTCTACCCTGTCTGTTTTTTTTCCTCTTTGTGTCTCCTGCGTAAGGTTTGGAAGACAGATGGTAAGAAACAGGACCTGTCTTTGTACTGTGCTAGCAAAGACTTCCCAGGAAATCTGATCCTACTTTTGAATAAAGACTCAGGAGTTCTGCTGTATTTATTGCTGCTCCTGTTGGTTTTCCTCAAACTAACAGTCCTTGGGTATGGAAAGTAGGGATCATTCGTCATCCCCAATAAAACAGAGCAATTGAGTGGAAATAACATTCAGACAGACAGCAGGCCAAACCCAGAGCCTTTGCAGAGTTTTCCTTTCAGATGAGAAATCAGTGACCCGGGATGTGGAGGACCACGGCGGGATCAAGGAGAGGAGGGAGCTGCTCCTCACGACAGGCTTTTGGGATGTGGTGTGACAGGGATTACCCAGAAAACACAGCTGAATGCAAAGTGGCAGGGCAGGCTGGGGAGCCGCGGTGCTGCTGAACCAAAACTGAAGGAAAAGGTGCAGTTGAGCGAACTGTAAAGATGAAATGTGTACTTGTCTGGAATCGATAATAAAGTACGCTGCATTCTGTTTGGCAGCAGAAACCAAAGGCTTACCAGAAACAACGTAGTCCCGTGTAGTGGAAGGCAGGGCAGTAGTGGTATGATTGCTGAGCAGGATATGTAAAACTGTATAAAAACTTTCTTGTTGGACCTAAATCAGTGCGAGACAGACATCCCCCTGGATCTGCAGGAAGAGAGGAGACTGATGGAGTCATCCTGGCTTACACAGAGTAGAGCACATGGCAAATGGGAATTTCACAGAAAAGCTTTTTATCTTCCATTTTCAAGAGATTTTGACAGCTAAGTGCAAACTGTTCTGTAAAGTGTCAACTGCCCAAATAGCTACCCTAAAAAAATAAAACCAATAAAAAACTATAGAAATTAAAGAATGAAACTTGTACATTGTCTTTTAAACAAAGAAATAATTTCAATACATGTATCCTAATGCAGGATTCCATGGGTAAAATTTTTAGTGGATGAAAAAATTTCCTAGTGTCTTTTAAATTGGCACAATCATCCATAATAATTTAAAGGTCCTGAAGAAAGCACAGTCAGCCAAAACTTCTCTATCTGCAAATCATCCACAGCTTCTATACCTTGTCTTAAACAATTGTTGAGGTTAGAGAACAGTTATTACGCACTTGACTATGATTTCATAGAAGTAAATAGAAAATACAAATAAAAAATATTTCATTTTTTCCTGGTGGAAACTCTTTCTTAACCAGAAGTACAAAGCAACTTTAGATTTGGTAACAAAAACAAATTTTTCATAATCATTAGTGTTGGAAAAATCCAGAAGTTTCAAGGACCGGAGAGAACTTAGAGCCCCTTGCAGTGTCTAAAGGAATTCTTCCCTGTGATGGTGATGAGGCCCTGGCACAGGTTGCCCAGAGAAGCTGTGGGTGTCCCATCCCTGGAAGTGTCCAAGGCGAGGCTGGATGGGGCTTGGAGCTACTTGGGATAGTGGAAGGTGTCTCTGCCTATGGCAAGGGCTGGAGCTGGATGATCTTTACAGTACCTTCCAACCTAAACAACCCAAAACTTTCTATAATTTTATGTATAAGCTGCCTAAACAAATATGCACAATTTACTCACTCAGCCTGCCCACACTAGGAGCTCCTTATTGAATGCACTGACCCCCTAATACAGAACAGCACTAATTACCAAATAGTGGTTGTCTGTGCTTTCATGACATGATTAATGAGCCTGATTTTCCACTGTATGATTACTGATTGGAATCAGGTCCAGTAATTTTGCATGGATTTGCTATTCCAACTGCTCAAACTTTGCCTAAGATACATAAGAGATATGGAAAAAATTTGGCACATTTTAGTCAATGGATCAGAGTTAAGCTCACGTGCAAGAAATTGCAGGGCTGTTATTGAGCACAGCAGAGCATTTGCTGCAGTAGTGTGGCCTGCAAGAACTGCTGGCTGCTGAACACTTCCAAAAGGTAAGAAAGATCCTTCAAATCCTTCAAGCCTGCTATGCAGTTACTGAAGATTTACAGGATATGTTTTCCATCTTTTGCAAAACAAGGTTTTGCAATAGAAATGAAATTGGATCGGACCAGCAGCTGGCTCCATCAGGCATATGAGCTGAATTTAAAAAAAAGAGGAAAAGAAAAATTTGTTCTCTGTAAGCTAAGCCAGATGGCTGGCAATCCAGACTCATGTCAGAGTAGAAATATATATAGCTGATTTGTCCATGCATTTTTTGATTTATTAAGTAAAATTGCCAGTGGAATAAAGACAAGTGAGAAATGGTGACGCGAAACCACAAATTATATTAATACTCAAAAAAGGAGCATATCAGAGCAGATAGTTCATTTGTACTGGCACCACACATAGCCCAGAAAAAGAGTTGCTGTAAATCGTCAAGGAAAAAGTGTGTTAAAAAATGGATATGCAGCTGACTTTTAAAAAAATATCACATCAGTGTCTCAAAAAGACAAAGAAGTCATGCCAGTGAGATTTCTACAGGAAGAGAGAAGCAGAAAAAGAAGTGGCAAAGAGATAAAAGATTCTGCAGATGTTGTAAACAGTGAACTGGGTAGAAAGAGACAAGAGAAGGGCATCAGAGAATTGAAAGGATTAAAAAATGTAGATGTAGAGGAAAGAAACATTAGGAAAGCATTGTGTTTAGTGTGTCATTAGAGGTTTGATCAGCTCTCAGGAAACTGCTGCTTTGATGCAGCCCACACCACTGCTTGTATACTGGGTAAAAGAAGTTAAAAAAAAAAAAAAATCAATCAGTAAGAGCTCCATAAAGGGTACTGCATTTGAGGTGATGGTAAATGGAAAGAGGAGGTGTTTGAGCTCTTAAAAAAGAGGATGTTTACTGAGAGAATCAGCAGCTGTGTTTTGCTAGTCAAGAGAGACTGGTTCAAAGCCCAAGGGAGGCATTTGGGACTGGACAATGACAGAAACCGTCTCATTTCCCAGCAAGAGAAAAACACTGAATAGTAGAAAAGATGAGTTATGCGTGTTGTAGAGTCTCTGTGAAGGATATGATACAATAAATAGCAGGAACAACTGAGTACAGGAGACCAGAACATGACAATGATGTTGATCACATCATTGCTAGAAACATGTCCACGTAGCACTGCCCTTCCATAATGATCCAGAGCCAGTACGAGAGGCAGAGGAAAATGGTCTTTTTATAGCAGTGAATATTTCTCACACTGGGGATCCTAAGAAGAAAAAGAATGGTGTGAATGGTTTCCAACTGCTGGGAAAAGTTTTGGAAAAGGAAAATTTAAGAAAAAGATACCTAAGAGAAGAAGTTGCCATAGCCAAATGTTCCTCAGCTCTCTCCAACTGATTTACAGCAATTTGATCTGGGCTTTAGTGAAGAACACAGCAGCATTAATCTACTTCTGACAGATTCTCCTTTTAAGTGTGGTAGCAAAGGACACATTCTGGTAAGTAAAACCAAAATTTTTCCCCATCTATAATATAAAGCTCCACATCCATCTTGATAAAACTATCACCTGCATTTAGTATTGCACTAACTTGATCTCCCTACCAAAGATAATCATGCTTAATTGTAATAATTTGTAATTATAATAGTAAAAATCCAATACAAAATGTGTATTTGCAAATAAAATACTTCAGCTCAAAAACTGTGCTCAGCACAAGGACAAATCCTTGACTCATGAAATAATGCAGATGGGTGCAAGCCATAGGTACAGTAGTAAACTCTCTCATCCAGTGGCCTTTTCCCACTTAAACAAAATCATTCTTTAGCATACCATTGTTTATACCACTTGTTTACGTCTACAGTGGGTGTTAACATTTTTTCACATATTTTCAACTTGTTCATTTTTCTTTTTTTGCTTCAATATTGCTACTTCTTCCTGTCAGCCCTTCTTCCATCTTCAAGCTAAATTGCACTCTTATGCCATAATTTGTCATTGTAGAAAAGGAGAAACTTGTAAAAAAACCAGAAATGCTTATTATCAAACAGGTTCACCAATAACTGGAAGTTGATTTGTGACTAAAGAATCTAATGAAAATAGTTAGTGTTTTATGTCATTAATCTCCTTTGCCACTTTTCTGACAAAAACCCTGAGCTCTTCCACTGTTTCCAGTGATTCCCAGTTTTCCATTTCCTTCAGTACTCCTAAGCTTATTCATAAGCAAGTACCATACATAACTCTGACTAATTTCTCGTCCCAATGCCTAAGCTTTTCCCCTCTTCTCTGTGTATATATTTTTTGGCTTATACCTGAGAAAGATTTGCAGACAACCTGCAAATATGCAGCTGTGGATCTGTTATTAACACCCAAATTTAAATGGATGAAGGCTGAGGGGTTTCTACATTTTCTCCAGTAGTAGCATTCAATATTTTCTTCACCCAGATGTACAGGAATTTGATGCCTTTCAGAATGCTGTCTTTCTCTCAAATTTCATTGAATCTGACAAGAACATTGAAGGATATTAGAGGAAGTTAAATTTACTGACAGTTGGACAGGCAGAATGAGATCATAACTGCAGGAAACCTTTTCCTTTAGGAAACCAGGCTAAAATCTGTCACTGCAGAAATGCAAGGTCTGGTTCTTCTGGGAAGCTGAAGAATTCTTCCAGAGATGAAGTACATGGGCATGATGGTGCAGTGCTGGCAGGAGTGGCTGATACACAAAATGATTGCATCACCCTTTGGAGAGGCCTCAAAAACCTGGAAAAATGCACCCATGGGAATCTTGTGATGTTCAGCAAAGGGAAATGCGAAGTCCCGAGTCTGGAAATTACTTTTCTCTCTAGCAAAGGACTTCAGGGTTCTGGTGAGCAGCAAGTTGAATAAGAACCATCAATTTTCTCTCTGTGGAGTTGCCATAGAAAACCTGAGGAATAAAAAGTCCTCCTCAGTGAGTGTATTAGTTAAACAGAGCTAGGAAATACGCTTTATGTTCACAGATTTTATGATAGCGTATTTCTAAAGAATTCTGATCCTAGAGAGAAAAATAATAAGGAAATAATTTCAGCTTTCAATAAAATTTTTCCTTCCATGGTACATTTGCGCTCTCAAATGTTTTAAATAAACAATTTTGAGGTTGGACTTTTTTCTCATGCTGCCTTGCACATGTAGGAAAAGCTCAACATAATGAATATTTCCTGAGACACTTCATTAACCTCCTTGAAGCCATCTTAAAGCCCCTGCTGATGTAGAGAACTGAGATTTCAGCAGCTGTATGCTGAGCTGACTGCTGCAATTGTCTTGAATAGTCCCAGGTAACCCCTACAAGTGGTGTCTTTTTGCTCAGTAGGTGTCATTTAAGATTTTGGTGTGGACTACCCTCTCTTTTTCTGCACTTTAGGCAATGATAATTATAATAATCACAATAATAAGAAATGTAATAATAGATTTTCTGCAACTGTGCATTGTATAATTTTAAGTATACTATTTGAAGCCACTCCTGTTAGTTTCTAAGAAGATTACAGTCAGAAACTGCAAAAATTGGTATGAGTGAGCCCCTCTAATTGCTCTCTATAATCCATTGTCCTTCCCCAGACCTGCTTTTCACATTTGAGTTTCTGGGTTCTTTCGTCTTCCTCAGGGCCCAGCAGTGGCATATTTGCTACACAGCTTTCTTTCTGGCACTTTTTTTTCTCCTCTGTCGGCCTCTAGGGGTTCCTGCGATTGTCAGAGACACAATTTAAGAGGCTTAATCTGAGGATCACAGAGTGGTTTGGGTTGGAAGGGACCTTAAAAAGATCATTTGCTTCCAATCCCTCCCACGGGGGCCACACCTACCAAACTGTCAGGTTAAAGCAAGTCTTCAAGGTCAAAAATGTTAAAAGATTTATTGGGCTGCAGCACGAGGGGCAACAAGCTCCTGTTTACTCTGGTGTGTTTTGTTTAATTAGAGGTTCTTGGGAAACCCCAACATGTGTCATTCCATATTTAGAGGCTAGAATAGAAAGAGCTCCTTGGTCTTGCACAACAGCACCGACTCTTGATCTCCATACAGAACACACCAGAGGAAAGGTTGGCAGTGATGCCTGGTCACTCCACAGAACAGTCAGACTGACAATCATAGTCTGAGAGCAAGACAGCTCCAACTTTTACATTTTGTTGTATTCAGATGAGGTCACAGTGAGTCTGTAAGTACCTGCATGACATGAGGGTGGAATAGGAAAACCTGGAAATCTTGTAAGAGTTTGTAAAACCCCTGTGCCTCCAAAGCTGGTAAGGCAGAAGAGCCTTCTATTTGCATGCAAGGCATTTGTGCACTCTGTAAGCAGAAGAGCTTTTTGTATCCTCTTTCATTAGAAAGTGTAGGTGTACTACCCTCTTTTGAAAAATGACTTTCTCTTCCTTACTTTTTGTGAGGCCGAGTGGTCATAAATCCTCCCCAGAAAGGGACAGGAGTAAAGGGATCGCAAGCAACGAGCACAACTTCAGCTTCCTCTGTTTCTCCGTGGAATTCTTCGGTTTGAGGGAGATGCAATGAAAGAATGCAGCACTCCCTGCTCTAATAATATTCAGGATCTTGTTCCCATGACTGAAGAGCTTTGATACAGATTCTTGCATTGCTGAGAGAAGTTGTGGCTCCTTTGTCACTTCAGCGAGCAAAACCGTGAGACTGAACTCCTGAGAAAGTGTCAAGGAGGGAAGAAACATTCCCTGAGAGTAGGTGAGTGAAATTACAGGTCCGGAAATTATACATTTTAGCCCCTGCTGTTTTATGGCAATTGATGATTGTTTCTTTGTTTCCATCACAATCCTCATTATAAGATAATTCTCCTTGTTATTCCCTTTAGGAGGTAAGTACCACCTATCAGCTTCGTGGAGAGTCATTCCAGTGAGGCCTGGGATGAGAACACAGCTGTCTGATAAAGCAGAGTTCCTGCTCAACAATTTCACCACTCGGGCTTTTGGCTGGCTTGATGCTAGTTGGGTGCTTCAGTAGGCCACATGGCAAGGCGACTACTATCATTAGTTTCTCACGCATATGCTTAGCTGAAAAAGGTCTGAAATAAGAAGTTTTTCTTCCACAAATAATGTTTTGGATGTTTGGGGGCGTGGGGGGGTTGTTGGTTTTGGTTTGGTTTGTTTTGCTTTGTTTTTTGGTTTGTGTTGTTTTGTTGTGTTTTTGTTTTGTTTTGTTGGAGTTTGTTTGTTTGTTTCTTTTTTGTGTGTTTTGTTTGGTTTGGGGTTTTAGGTTTAGGGTTTATTTTGGCCTGGAAATAATACTTTATCCCATTTTTCTTCTAAATTTAGGAAGCACAGGAAAAGGAAGTGAAGGAAAAAAAGAAGACAATCGATATTATCCATTGGTCTCCATCCAATAGTTCAGTGAGTTTTCTCCTTACAGAATATGTGTCCTGCTGATGAGTTTTGACCTTCCTGATGTTGTAGTGCTAAGAATAATGTCTGGAAATCGTGTTACAACCAGATTTTAAATATAAAGACCATGAAATTTATCAGCAAGTTTTTAAAAAACGGAAAACAACAACATCAAAAACTCAACCAAAGAAACAACATAAAAAATAATTCCCAAAGAGGCAAAAAAATAAATACCAACCGAAAACCCAAGTAGCTTTGAATATCCAGGTTTTGGATGTCTAACTTCAAATGCCATCATCAAGTTTCATTTTTTTTTTAAGCACTGGATGTCCCTGATGCAGCAAAAACTTAATGGTTACAGCAAAAACTAAAATGCCACGTTAACCAAGATATAAATACAGAAAATTATAACCATCTGTATTATAACCTCCATATTAACAAGGACTGTAGTTTTTTCAATTAGTTGACTCCTGTGTGAATCAGACTTTAATTTTTCGGGAGAAAATACAAAAACATAACTGGATCAAATCTCCATTAAAATTGTAGGTGATGGGGTCTGAAGTACTGAATCAGTGTGCAAGTGAGCCTAGCAGTAAAAAAGGTCAATCTTTTGCATCTATACCTAAGTATAAATGAGAAAGAAAAATGCAGTGCCCTACTGATGTAGAGATGACGTAGTATGCCTTGCACAGAATACACAGCACAATATTTGAGAAAAAGGAAAAAGTCCCATTTTTTACATGGGACCACAGGCCTGGGAGCTTGCCCTTAGAGATTTAACAAGTAAGGGCGTAGAAGAAGCCTTGCTATAATATTTAACATCAGATTTGAACCAAGCTGAACTAGCAGGGTACCTTTCACTGAGAAGATAATTGATTTCTTCTGGGGAAAATGTTAGATTTAATTTGTTTGGACTTCAGTGAAACATTGGTATGCATAGGAAATGCCAGTGATATTTGAGAAGAAAGGGATGAATATTATAATAGCATGATGGATAAGATGCTGGCTACCTAGGAACCCATTATCTTTTTGAAAGCTGAATTGTATTACCAGAGAAGATTTATTAATGGTGTTTTCCCAAGTCTATTCAAGACAGGCATTGCTGGTGCTTTTTATTTATTTGTTTATTTTATTTTTATAATAAAATTTGATATAAAGTTAAATTAACAATATATGATGAAGTTTAGTGAAACAGAGGTAAATACTGCACACTGTCTTTCTAGTAGCACAGAAGTGCAAAGTTTGGATGTTACCTCAAGTTTTTTGAGTAAATTAATTCATAAATAACAATTAATTATCTATCTGCGGAAATAACAAAATTCCAAAATATCTTAATTATAGCCTTTACTGCCTGGGGGTCATGGGTCGTAGAAATGTATGTGTGAACAAACCAGGAAGGGAGAGAGGAAAGGTTTATGCAAAAATGACAATGATAAATCGAATATAAATAATATTAAATGAACATATCTAGGCTGAAAATTATAATATTTCTAGCAATAAAGCCAGTGAGATTCATGAAACAGTTGTTCATTTAGGATAGCAAGAAGAGAAATGTACCCCATTTTAAGAGGAGATTGGTTTATGAAAGGGTTTATGTGAAATGGCTGTTGGAAAACTGTTTTTGAGGCAATCCTTGCTTCTCATTATTTTTAATGTCTCTGTGTCTTACAGTTACTGAGTTCTAAAATGTGCCTAAAGAGGCTTATTTTAGAGGACTTTTACTTACTGAATTACACCATGAGAAGTTTTACTGGTAATTAACATGCTCCAGACACTGCCGGAAATTAATTTCCACAGAGGCATCCTATGGCTGATGGGATCTCTGCTCATTCGCTGTGTCTGGTCAGCCTTTGGCAAGACATCAACTTTGGGTACTTTCAGTGGAGGCAGGGAAAAAGGCATGTGTTTTTATTTTGTTTTGAGATTGGAAAGGTTTAGAGATCACAGATGAGTTTCACTTTCAATCAAGGCAGATTTACCACCCCCGAAACATGGTTAAATTATTCAGATTCTTGGCTTAAACAAATGCCAACTTTAGGCTTGATGCGAATATATGTATTATTATCTGCTTATTTCCTTACTGCTTGTTTGCAGCTGTAATTCAAATTAGTATAGTCAAAATTATTTCAATAACTCTAACAAATTATGGATGTAATTATTACGGCATGCATCTCAGAAGGCAGCTTTATTTACAAAGGACACAGCGTTGATTAAAATAGCTTGAATTATGCTAACTACAACACTGAACTCTCTTTGCAAAACCATCTGAGGAGCACAGTAATTTGAGTTCAAGGGAGAGGCAGTATTACAAGAAGGCTAATGATAATCGTGTTTAAGGTCATTGGCAACTAAAGTACTTACTGTACAGGAGCCTTCTGTCAGAGACAATTATAGTGAAGGGCCTTTGAATGGGGTCGAAACACTCCGAGTGTTTTTCTGTGACAGCTTTGTTCTTACAATATTTATTCTGGTTTATCTGTAGCGCAGTATTAAATTTAGAGTGTCACGAGCCGAGGGGCTCATGCAAAACTAAATTGACAGTATGCAATGATGTGGTAGTTACACCACAGCCTTTCTACTAATGGCACTGCCTTGTTAGATCTAAAGCATCCCCCAGGACTCAGGAGGCAGCACCAGTAGTCCTGTTCAGACAGATTATGAAAGCACTGTTGACTGCACAAAGCTGTCAGAAATAAAGGAGAATCTGCTCGGATCATGTTCTTTTGTATCTGGTCACCAGTCCACGGTAGATATTTTTGAATGATGTCCCGTTTTTGCTTGCTGTGCATCTATTTTATTTCATTTCACTTTTGTTTGTCAGGAAGGAGGAAGTGGGTGAGCTATTTTAGCTTCATGTGTTCTCTTGTATCTAAACATCTCACAGCCTTCAGTTTGTTTAATCTCATCAAAAAACTCGATGGTTCTGCGAATATTTGAGATTCTTTCACAAGTCCTGAACTTTGGAGATTGTTGTTTATATTACCTGCTATCAAATAATGACAACAGTGTTTGATGGAACCAAGATGTCTATAAACACACTATTATGTTATTTTTTGTCTTTGAAAATAAATATATTATCATATTATTGCTTATCTGTTAAAATCAAACACAGAGCACAAAGGGATTTCATGGGAACCTCATTAGGAGTGAGCTTGCCTATTCCATTTTTACAGCAGCCATTTCGCAAACTTCAGTCTGCAATTTTCATGAGAAAAATTGACTCACCTGGGTCCTGTCCTCTATGAGGATTAGTTAGAATTGAAAGGAAAGATTAAAAAAAAAAGTCTATCATTTTGACAACAGCTTTTTAATTAACATCTGGATGTATGCATTTAAAAGAACCTTATTATTTTAATGAAAAAATAAAGAAACTCATAATAATGTTGATTCATCTTCAAACAGGTTTGGGATTAACGTTTAAACAAATAATGGAGTTGGTCAGACATTTGAAAATGCTGCTATCTCAATTCTTCAAAGTCTTTAATGCAACCTGATGTGGTTTGAATTCCTATGCTTATATCACAATTATGAACCAGACTGTCTTATCAAATAACAATTTCCATTTTTTTACCCTTTTTGAGAAGTCAGGAAAATAACGGTAGATTAGACAATGTGTTTCCTTGAGCACTTACTTCCCAACAGACTGTACAATGAGAAGATATGGGAAGACAAGAGACAAGAAAACTATTTCCATAATGCAATGCAAAATTTTAATAAATTTGCCATCTTCAGTCTTCAGCCAGTTTATTAGTGCATTATTTGAAACAAAACAAATTGGGCTAGCAAAATGATGCTTTTTGTCATGGATATTTGAAATTGAAAAATATCATTAATAAAAAAATAATTTTCCATTTAGAACCCATAGTGACAGGCATTTTTTTTTGTTTTTTCCACAGAACCTAACATGAATACTTACTACTCTACAGCAAACTTTGATCTACTTAAGCGTATTTTATTGGGTTGGCACAGCCTGGTTTTTGGTAGCAGGGGGGGAACACAAAGATGGGTCCTGTGGGAAGCTGCTGGAAGCTTCCACCATGTCCGGCAGAGCCAGTGGCTGACGGCTCTCAAGATGGACACGCTGCTGGCCAAAACTGGGCCAGTTAGAGAGGCCGGTAACGCCTCTGTGATGACATATTTGAGAAGGAAGTCAGAACAAAGTCATGGGGTTTTCCTTCTGGTCAGAGAAGAGGAGGAGGTGAGAACATGTGAGGGAAACAACGTAGAGACACCAAGGTCAGTGGGGAAGGAGGGGGAGGAGGTGCTCCAGGCGCCGGGGCCGAGATTCCTCTGCAGGCCGTGGTGAGACCGTGGTGAAGGAGCTGTGCCCCCGCAGCCCGTGGGGATCCACGAGGGATGCAGAGATCCACCCACAGCCCGTGGGGATCCACGGGGGATGCAGAGATCCACCCGCAGCCCGTGGGGATCCACGGGGGATGCAGAGATCCACCCGCAGCCCGTGGGGATCCACGGGGGATGCAGAGATCCACCC
>VZTF01003768.1:486087-505922 GCA_013397755.1 Cnemophilus loriae | reverse complement strand
CAAAAAAAAAAAAAAAAAAAAAAGAAAAAAAAAGAGCGAGAACACACTTGTAATGGTTTGAAGCCTTCTAGATAATTCACAATATACTGGAACACAAGTATGATTTGCCACGGAGGAGAGAAATTAAAGTGAAGTGCCTGTTCATCCATGTATAAACCTAAGGTTAATAATTCATACTCCACAGAGTTGTTCCAGTGAGATGTGATTAATTAATGTTTATAAAATACTTTACAATCCTTGAGTTTCCAGAGTCTTACTACATATAAATCCATGTGATGGTGGAGATTACTCCTGTGAATTTATTTCTGCTGTTCTTTGTGTCTGATCTCACGAAACTTCTGAAATTTTAGGTTCAAATTGAAATGTTAGTGCTTCAACTGATTTTGGCATCTATGCCCATGATTTCATCACATTTAGGAGGGCACCAGAAAAACAGATGTAATTCCAAAAAACTGAAATGACTCATGCTAACACTATTGTCCCAAAGGAAGACAAATCTTTATAAAGAGCTGCGATAGGATGTGAACAATGTGACAGAATATTGAAGTTATTTATATACTATATTATACTATAACATATATAATATTTATATACCATATTGTTTATATACTATATGACTATATTATATTCTACATCATTAAGCATCAGCGATTCTATCCAGAACTAGAAGTTTAAGATGTTTGTGAGCTTCATTTGTGGACCTCTAAAGAAAAATATGTGACAGGGCAGTCTTTTCACTATTTTTTCCCTTCTTCTTCCTTTTTTTCTTTTTTAATTTTTATTTTTTGCTGTATTAACCATAAGCTAAAAGAGGACATTTTAATTTACCAGTAACATGCTATTTTTTTTTTTTTTTTGATAACCAATGAAATCTTTAGCATTATCATCTTGGAATAAAAGAGACTGAATAAGCTAGATAATAAAAACAGTAAGAGGATTTGTCATTGGCTGGATTTTCTAATTAAAACAATTCTTGTGTGGCCCAGCTCTGCACGACTGCACATGTGTCTACGTCTTTTTTGATTTACCTGCTTCTTTAATAACTTATAAATCAATTTGCCAAATTGCAACCATATTTGACGGAAGAGTGGGTACCTTAGATACAGAAATTTTAACAAAGTTCATCAAATTAAGTCAGCAGGGAGAAGACAGAAAGCCTGCCAGTATTCTAGCTGAAGTTCAGCTACACTGTGAGCTCTGCTTTTCATTGACAACAGACACTGCACACAAGAAACAGCCCAAAAATATTATCTGTATATGATGAAATTTTTAATTCATTCATTCATTTTTGCTTTGGAAGAAATTAAGAGATTAATTGCCAATGTCAAACAATGCCGAAAAGTAAACTGACAAGGCAGCAAGTCTCCTTGCTTCTGATCCTTTTTCAGAGAGAGACATTTTGTTTTGCTTTGTTAGTGGATGCGAAGAGCTGAAGTCAAGAAGAATCCAAAATAAAAGAATTTCAGGTCAATTCAATACCATATATTGAGCGTGAATGAGAATGTTCTAGGACATGGAGGTCAGCAGCAACTGAATACGCCACCCTTATGCCAGGAAACTGATCAAACTTTCAAAGCAGGGAGGCTGCATGTTAATTGTTTACAGGGAAAGGTTCTTCAACTGTTCTAATTACCGAATGATGTCTGAGAATTACTTAGGGAAGGTGTTTGGAATAAAACAAGCTGGTAAATGTTTTGTCAGGTCTGTAGCATATAAAATCACATTTCAGTGCCCATGAATATTTCCCATCTCATCTCAATTTCTGTTGTAAAGACAGAGAGTACATATTAAAATATTTTTAACTTAATCTAACATTTACTTATCTTGATGGCATTTTGCTTGCTTATGATGGGTTTTGTTAGCTGTAATGAAAAGGAGTAAAATAGGATGATAGGGGGAGAAAAAGCCCAAAACAGGTGTTAGGAAAACAAGAAAGATTTGACATTCCTGCCACCACCATGACAATCCTTCATGAGCAAGGAGATTGCATTTCCTTCCCGTCCTTTGAAGCCTGGGTTTGCTGATGGGAAAAAAATAACTATAATGGATTGTGACTGGACATACTCAGAATATAAACTCCGTGTGAATGGAACTGAACTGTCCTCCTGAAAATAAAATGTAACCCAGGAACTTTTGCACATTCTCCACAATCCTAGGGATCCAGTTTTGGGAATATGCTAATGGAGTGGTCTTAGCAATGCTGTAGAAATCACTGAGCAGCAATAGTTTAAAGCATTCCCAAAGGTGGTGCAAAGTGAGCCAGGATTGTGCAGAACTAATATTTGACTCAGCTTTATTATGTGATGTCTCAAACTCAGATCCCTTGCCGGCATTTAATCAAGGTTATTGAACATTTTGGACTCAACAAAATGAGGCTGAAATTTGGAAGTCCTAAGAGAGCTGACTCCATATAATTATTTGTATCAGCACTGAAGATAATAAAATATGTATTAGAGTGTTTTTGGATTATAGAACCATAGTATGCTTGGCTAAGGCGATGAGAAAGCTGAATTTTCCCTGCATTTTTCGATTTATTGTTAATTACCATGAAGTTTTGCTCTATAAATTGCACTGACACTCAGAATTTCGAAATGGACGCCAATTTTCTGTAATAATTTATTAAAAAATGTGCAGAAGCGCTTCACAGAGGAAAATAATAAAACTATTTAGAAAAGATTTATTGCACCTCGCGTGGTGGAGAATCTCTGACTTAAGATGGTGATTATTTTACCTTTCCTCTCCCACATCTGACAATGCACGAGGGCAGATTTACCAGTGGATATTCAACAGCTAAGGATTATAAAACACATAGATCACTTGTGAAGGATTGTTTACAATGACAAAAAGTGTGCTGAAGCTCATCTCTTTTCCTCCCAAAACTCTCTTTCGTGTTCTCACATTTAAGCACTCACCATAACAGAGGTGCACAGGCAGACACATTTGGGTGCACAGCTGAACCCCATCATGCAAAATCCGATAATGAAACAGTTCCTTAGTCATCAGGTAGAGCTGGAGGCAGGATTTGCAAATAATTTTTTATTACCAATACCAACCACCCTCTAAAAAAACCAAAAAGACAAAAAAACCCCAAAACAAACAAACAAACAAAACCCAAACACAAAAAACCCCAACAAAAGCAAAAACAAAAATAAAAACAAAATTATAAACGCATGAAGAATTTAAGGAAATAATGATAATTATGTCATTGATAACAATGAAGTACTGATGTTCTTGTTTCGGGTTCACTTGTTTTACTCCGAAGAGGAAAATTAACAAGAAAGACTTGAGGACAGAACTGGTAAATTTCGAAAAAAGTCTGAACTTAAGGTAAAGATTTTAGGCTGAAATAGACAAGAAATGGATGGACTTTACAAAAGTAAATTTACAAAAGAGCTCTTTGCACAGTTTTTTGACGTTTTCAGACACAAAGCTTCCCATATTACAACAGGATGTGAAAATATGCCAACATCCTGGTGAACCTTCCTCACTTGATTATTCCCTGTGCCTAATTTCCTTAATATAATCCTTATTTTCTGTGGCCCAGAAACAAAATCTAGGATTCTTTTAAGCATTTTTTTTTTTTACCCTTTTAAAGCTCTGTCACACCTGTGCAGTGTCTACTCTTGGCCACTCTCGTCCCCTTCAAAAAGAAGTGGTGAATAGAAAATAACCTCAAAATACACCCAGTATTTTGAAGCTGGAAGAATTAAAGGAAGCTTTATAAACTGCAGTTGCATAAAGCACATGCCTTGATTCCTTTCATACTGATGTCAAGAGCAAATCACCTATTTAGTCGGCTGAAAACAGAGTTAAATCACTTATCAAACTCTTGTTATAGGAGCACAAAATAGTTAGACAACATCATCTACTACCAAGCGCTTGGTTTAGCATGCTAGATGAGCTGCAGGAAGTATACTAATGAAATTACTGTCATTTGGGAAACGGCCCACTCTCTGGAAGCTTGCCTGGGTGATTTGATCTAAATCCAACATAATTTGGATTTTTTATCTTTTTTTTAACTGAAACATACAGTAATGCAAATATGTTAATGAACACTATCTTCATAAAAACTTGCTGCTGTACTAAGATATTCCAGGTTGTTCAAGAATTTTCATTTTTAAGTAGGAAAATCTACTGGTTTTGGCCCTCTTACCTGGCATTATCATACTAATGAAAGTCCCGGTTTCTCAGCTGAGAGTTGAAATGAAGCCTTTGTGCCCAGCAAGATTTAAGCCTTTGTATTATAGTGTTTTTGTCTCACCATATGTTTAGAATATCACAAAAAAACAGAATCACCTTGGCAACATTATTTCTACTGCTCCAGTGAGATAGTGGTTTTATGTAACTGCTAGTACTGGTCAGTCCCTTAATCACAGCAGAGACCCGATAAAAATGAAACATGTTTTTATAACATGCAGCAGCATCCTTAAAAAATGCTTCTAATCTCCATTTACAGATCTAACAGTTTATAGTTTTCTCTTTAGGAGGATGCTCAGCCAGGTAATGTCTTTTGAAACTTTGGCAGAAACTGCAGAATGGAACTACCATGCTCCAAGGCATGTGAACTGGAGGGTAGCAAATATTCCTCTTCTGCCACGGAATTTAGAAATCTAAATTCATGCACCAGGATGCTTGCCCAACTCCTTTGTTGCATATTGCATTTCAATAATGTTCATAGTTTTCTTAGTTTGGTGTATGCCCAGACTTTGAATACAACGGAGGTCCGGAGCCATCTCGGATGCATGAACTTGGGCCCGTGGCTGGATGAATTCTCTGCCTTATAGCCCCTGAATCAAGAGTGGTCTTCATTTGCTATCCTAGTCTGCTCTTCTCACTCCATTTCAAGAAACAATAAACAATTTTAAGTGGTTAAATGCAGCAGAAAGCACAAGTCTAATAAAGGTGTTTAACTCAGAGTTTTAAACAAGCCACTAAATTATGAAACGAGCAGGATCTCATACACTCTCCTTGAACACTGCTTTCTGCCGACAAACTCAATTAGTTTTCAGGGCTGACCTTTTAAATCCCATTGTTCATCTCCCAGCACTTTTAACGCTTTGATTAAAGTTTAGAAACCTGCTTTGGACACCAGATTTAGCAGACTGGTTGGAAAACTGGAATAGCCTCAAGCTGAGCGAGAATAGTTTTACATTGGATATTAAGAAGAAATTCTTGTCTGTGAGGGTGCTGAGGCCCTGGCACAGGTTGCCCAGAGAAGCTGTGGCTGCCCCATCCCTGGGGGTGTTCTAGGCCCCCACTACTTTCAGTGGAACACTAAAACTAAAATTCTTCAGTGTTTACTAAATAAAACTTGAACTGGATACAAGAAAAACATGCAAAGCATTCCTTATAATATAAAAAAAGTTAATATTTTCAGTCAAGAAGTTACAGATTTCTAGTTAATATACTGATTTCGTGCATCTATAACTTCCCATTTTTAGTCTCATCTGCAAAAATTATATTTTTAAAATCATATGTCAGATTGCAGAATTAATGTACTCTAAGACTATATTAAAACAAAGGAAAATTCTCACTGAACAGGGTATAGTCACAGAAAGCCTTCAAGAAACCAATTTACTAATCTTAAAATTAATTTTAGTATCCTCCCTCATGTTTCACAAAGAGTTTCCTAGCTGAAATGGTTCCAAAATCAAGAACTGATTAAACTTGAATATTCTAGCTTCATTCCTATTTTGTAGGAAAAAAAATAAATCTTCTTGGTGTTTTATGACACTGTTGTATATTTATGTTGTTTACAGGTTTGGGGGATTTTGAGGTACTTTGGGGGTAAATAGCAGAGAATATTTTTATTTTATTGGACAGTGACCTTATTAGAATCTTGGCTTGACCTCTGAGAAAAGGACACCTTGCACTAGCAATGTGGTCTTGTGGAAGATGTCCCTGCTCATGGCAAGTGGTTGGAACTGGATGGTCAGTAAGGTTCCATCCAACCCAAATAATTCAGTGATTGCCTGATTCTATAAAAAGTGATCATTACAATGAATTTCCTGATAATTTTATAACTGATTTGAAAAAGACCTAGAAAACAGAGTTTGGAGAGAATTTCTGAAATACCCCTAAAGCTTAGATTATACAACACACACAAGTAAAGCTAAATTTTTAATTTCAGTGCTCAGACAAGGCAATTAGGACTAAGGTGAAATAAATGTAACTGGAGAAAAGCATGCAGAGTGATCCAGAGCCAGTGTGGAGCAAGACCTCAAGATTCATTAAAGTAAATGAGTAGCTGCTTTAAATATTTTTCCATTGGATAAGGACATTTTTTTTTAAAAATTAGCTTGCTCAATGCAGTGCCTCTTCTAGACTCTGTAGTATTCATTTTCAAACTGCAAACTCAAAGGCTACTCATATTTCTTCCTGATGGCCCGTGGAAGCTGAACTTCTATCACATCTCAGAGCAGCTGCCACAGTTCTCTCAAACTTATTTTGTATTTACAAGGCAACAAAAGACACATAAACATCTTTGGCATAGTATAGTCACTTGGAAATATGTCAGTAAAGATTTTGTGGCTGCACTGGTCCTGCACGCGTGTCACACGAGCACTCAAAGTTTATTCAAGGAGCTACTGTGAGAAACGTGACATAACTTGCTCCCTTTGCAGTGGGAAAAACAACAGGTTTTTGTTTTTGTTTTTTTTTTTTAATAGTGATTACTTTAGAGGGCAATCTTGTAATTTTGTGTTAGATTATACGGCCCCATGGCACAGAGTGGGTGGATATTTATGGCCCTGTCTCTGAGGATAGCGAGGCCCTGGCCCAGTTGCCCAGAGAAGTTGGAGCTGCCCCATCCCAGGAAGTGTTCCAGGCCAGGCTGGGTGTGGCTTTCAGCAACCTGGGATAGTGGAAGGTGTCCCTGCCCATGGCAGGGGGCTTAGAATAAAGTGATTTTTAAGGTCCTTTCCAACCCAAACCATTGCAGGATTCTGTTATCTAACTCCTCTCAGAGTTTTGGGGGTAACACCTTCTCAGTTGGGTTTGGAACAGTTTGGACATTGGCATGGGTCAGGAATCATCCCATGCCAGTAGGACACAATGAAATACCTCCATATGTTGGGGTTTTGTTTGTCTCCTGTGTTCTCACACATACCCACCTGTCCAAGAATCCTTTTGGGATGTCCCAGGTTGTTGTGCAGAGCTTCCAGCTTCTTCTACAGAAAGACAAATGCCTTGGATCCCTCAAGAAGCAAGAAAAGCCAACATTTAGCTATTGAAATCAAGCTCTAGTGGTCCAAATGCTGTTTTCCGCAGAGAAATTTGTGAACTTATGTGACACTTATGCGTATTCTACGATTGGATAAAAAGAGGAAAATCATTTGTGTTTCTCAAGGTTTCTCAGGAGGGTCTTATGCAGCTTAACCTGGATAAAAATGGCTTAGCCTTTTTCTTGGATGCCAAAGTTTACACGTTCAAAAACAGGTTCCAGAACAATTTCATGTTACGGGCTCAGTTAAGGATCACTGATTTCACAGATATAACTTCTGACTCAGGTAGTTTCTAGTGAACAGTGTTTGAAGGAGGATGGACAACATATCTGACTGTGTCTTAATCTTCTTTCTGGGAATTCTGCTTTGGCCTCAGCAGCAAAGGGTTGTTTAGCTGGATGCAGTATGAAACATACATTCTGTTGTATTGTATAACTTCAATTAAGGTAAGGCATTGGGAAATATACCAAAACAAGGATCTACAGAAAGTCTCATCCTTTAAGAGGGAAACCCATGATAAATGATACTCATATTACCTAAGTCACTGCAAGTGCTTAAACCCAGAAACTGAACCAAAAGATATGCCACAAAATATACTATGAATTGGTCAAAGTGAAGCAGACCCCCTATCCATTTCAACTTACCATTTTCTAAAGATAAATGCAACTTATTTTTGGTTAAATCGTACTCAAACTTATTACAAACCCACCCATTGTTTTGTAGGCAGCAGCACAGCAGTCTGCAGAAATGTGAAAGCTGGGGAGAGAAATGATCTATTAATCTGGGACAGTTCTTAGTAGGACAAGACATAGTGCTTTATCTTGTTTAAATATAGGTGACCTAAATGTAAAGGCCTTTACCAGTTCCCTTGCAAGCCTTGCCTAACGTCTAATGTGTCTCAGCAGTTGGAAGTTAGCCAAATACTGAACTTCTATTTACTTTTTTTTCTGCTAGTGGTGATTAATGTACATACCCAAACTCATCCTAGCAGACTCTGCTCTCTCACTGGCACACTTTTTTTTGCAGAGATTAAAAATACCTAAGATAAGTCACATGCAAGTACTCCACCAAGTGCCAATAGCTTGCTCATCTTCACCATTAATTATTACAACCCAAATTTGATGCACTTGAACACACTTAGTACCTATTTTAGGCAAGTATGGCCATATTAGAGTTATACATTTAATTTAAGCTACTTTTTTCTGGATTTCTTTGCAGTGAAAAGAAGAGTATTATGGTTTCTATGTTTAGGAAAATAATGACTGAAAGATACCCAATGGGGCACATAGAAAATAGATGCTGTGGGTGTTATCAGTAAAATTATGAAGAGTGCGATCCCTCTTTTTTCCTCTGGTAGTACAAAGATGTAGGGGAAAAAAAAAAAAAAAACAACACAGTAATTTTACTATTTTACTTCAGATGCAGGCTGGAAGATAGATGGGCACAGATTAAATTCTGGGGCTGGAATACAGCTTGTGTTTGTATATGTGTGTGTCTCAGAACGTTTGGGGTGTATGGAGTACATATTTTCCTGTGACAAAGCAGCTAGATAGTGCCTGCCCTGCTCTACAACATAAAAAGAATACATACAGTACCAAAATGGTAAATTTTATTTAACTTTACCATTCTAACACTTTTTGAAGGAAAAAAAACCCAAAACAATATGTCAAGAAAAGCTTTTGTTCCCTGTTTGATCAGCACAGCTCAAGGATGGTTGGAAAGGTCATCTGCCTTCAGATGCCTTCCCATTGGTGATGGTTCTCCTGCTGCTGCTCACACCCATCCCAGGGGAAAGGAGCTGCTGCAGCCCAGAGGGTTGTGGTGGATGAAATTCCTTCTCCAGTCACTCATTGGGTGAGACCCACAGCTGACCAACAGCAGGTTTGTAAGACAGAGCCTGAGGTTCAGCACTCGCTCTCTGCTGTTGAACCATTTGGCAACAGACAAATATATGGGGCTGCAGGTTCTGTGTGGTATCTGGAAGATGCTGGCCAAGGAGGACAGGCCGCTTCAGTGTCAGGCTGACAATCAGCACAGCCACTTGTATATCAGTGAAATTATTGACACTGATTTATGTCCAAGGTGCACTGAGGGCTTTTAACAGTAGTCTTTAAACTTGCTCTTACTTTACAAAATCTAACTCATGGTGGGCAATCTTCAAACTAGTCAGATTTCCTTATCCATTAAAAGTGGAGATATTTTTGTGCCACAGTATAGCTTTTCCTCTCCCATCTATTTGAACCACTATGATTTCCTGTAAGGATTTTTATCACTCAGTGACAAGTGGATTGAAAAATCTCTGTCGGGTGAAAGAACAGAGATGGTACTGAGTGTTCTCAAATTTCTCTGCAGTCCCTGAAGGTCTGTCCTGGCTCAGAAGTTTTATCACAGCAGTATTTTACAGCTTCTATAACTTAAGTCTTTCTGAAGTTTTTTGTTGGCAGGTATAGCATATTCTCTTAGGCTTTGTGGTTTCATCTATTTTTCTTCTCATCTTTCATCCACATCATGGTAATCAAGTCCTCACAGGTCAAAAAACTCTTCAAAGTACTCCTTTGAACATCTGCCTACTTAAAGACATCCCTGCTGTATTCTCTGATAACTTGGATCTCATCCAGTTTTGCTAGATAAAGACTTAGGAGTATTCGGTGAACACCCTATTAACTAAACAGGAGAGCAGAAACAGGTTCCTACATTTTTCACTAACATCTGGCCTGAGCACAGTGGGAGGGAAAAAGCCAGCAGCGAAAGTTCTGCATGCACTGGTTGCAAACTGGTAGCTGCTGTCCCAGATGAAACCATATATTTGAAGTATCATTTAAAATCTTCAGCAGGGAGCTATCATGCCATCTTTTATATTAGTTATGAGGCATACAAATGAGGATTTTGCCGCCATCCTTCCAAAAGTACAAAGCTGAGCATCCTACTTTTTCCCCAGCTGTTCTGTTGAAAAGAGTTGCCTTCAGTTCCTGAAGCATACACAGCACAGGGAGACAGCAAAGACCATAGAGAGATTTGTTCTCTTTAGTGTCTAAAGAAGTTTCAGTGAGGGGCCAACTTACTCCACAGACAGCTTCAAGCAGATTCTCATTAGAAATCTGATACATACTGCAGGGAGGAAATACAAACTTCTGATTCACTCTACTGACTTTTGGTATTGTTTCCTCTTGCTCAATTTTCCATTCTTTGCTGTGTTCTTTGTATTTGATTTTCATTAAAATGTTCCTAAACTACCATTCAGATTCACAGCAGTCGTAACTTCTCTGATCTGTCCCCTGCATTTTCTAAGCCAACCAAATTTCGCCATCTGCATGAAGGATGAAGTAAATCATCATTAATTTCTATTTCTCTTAATATCACTCATCTCATCTTATATCCTCCACCAAACTCTTGTGTTGGGTGCACTTGAACCAAATCTCTGGAGCTTGCCTTGTATCCTTCTGTCATTTTATCTGCTCTTGGTCTCCCTCTAGAAGGCATTAAGACTCATTTAGAGTGGAGAATGGTGCGAGGCTTTCCAAGTTCAATTAAGGCACGTGTTGCTCACCGAGGTGGTAGATGCCACATCCCTGGAAAAATTCAAGGTCAGTTTGGACAGGGCTGTGAGAAAAGCGATCTAGTTGAAGTTGTCCCTTTTTTACAGCAGGGAGAGGTGAATTAGATGACCTGTAATGATCCCTTCCAACCCAAACCATTCTATGATTTTATGATTTTCACATATTTACTCAGACTGTATTCTCTACTGCTTCTTCCTAAATTGTCTTTTGCTTTGGGTTACGGGTTTTGTAAGTTTTCAGTGACAGAAACCTCATCTTCCTCTGTGTGATTGAAGTATATTCATTATGATGCCGTAATATGCAATTTTGTTCTGGAGACAGATGTGAATCAACCATAAGATTTTCCACTGCCTTCAGAGGAGCTGCCCACTTGTGCTGGCTGAATGCTTTATGTGTTCCAGCTTATTCAGTCAATGTCCTACATAAAGAGGCATCTGTGATTAGTCAGCAGTGTCTAGCAGTGGAGGCAAATTCAGTTTGCAGGAACTGGCAGTTTCTTGCTCAGAAAGCTGAGTGACTTTGCAGAACTTTATCAGGGAAAACATTATTCTTTCTCCTCAGTGCGAACATTAATGAGAAATTTATGAAGAAGGCAGAAGATTCTGTGTTCTTTGTTTTGTCAAAAGCATTTGAGGCTGCTTTTTAAATAGCTGGGGCTGATGCAAGAGAACAAATTAAATAAAATCATAGGATTATAGAATGCTTTGGGTTGTAAAGGACCTTAAACCTCATCTCATTCCAACCCTCTGACATGGGCAGGGACACTTTCCACTCTCCCAGGTTGCTCCAAGTCCCATTCAACCTGGCCTTGGACATTTCCAGGGATGGGGCAGCCACAGCTTCTCTTAGGAACATATGCCAGAGCCTCATCACCCTTGCAGTCAAAAAAAGAATTTTTTCTTGTACATAAATCTATTATAAACCTAATCCCCTCAATTTAAATCCATTTCCCCTTGTCCTGTCACTTACATGCCCTTGTAAAATGAAAAAGAGTGAGTTCATCTGGATAGAGCTCAAGATGGATAGGTTACCCTTGGTGTTTTGGGATTGCAGAGAGAGTAATGGAAGGCACTGCGTAAGAAACATTTTGAATGGGCTAAATGAAGTCACAGCCATAGTTCTTTAATTTTCTAGTTCTATCCTGATTTCCTCTTTCCAGGAACAGTAATTTCAAACTACCTTGTTTGCAGAATGCAGGAAGAGCATAAATATATAAGATTTTTCTCCAGTGAATTTCACAGGTGTGGGATAGACTGCCTTTCTCTTCTATTGATTATACCTAATTTATAAGGGTAAAATGATATCAAGCTTTTTTTAATACAACAAAGGCAATTTAATATTATTATAAGACTTGCTTTACTTTACCCTCCTAAAATTATTATTTTACTGGAATTCTGTTCCAAGAGCACCATGAAAAATGATGGCTTTCTAGCTTGATCACACAGTTTTTGAAATAGTTGTAAGTCTAACAGCACTGTAAAAAAATGATGCATGACAAAGTGCGAGAAAGGGAAAATCTAATTGTCACATTAATTATCTATTGACGGAAGATATACAGTAGGTGATGCAATGGCTTTGGATGTTCTTTTCTTTATTACCTCTTGGGGAAAGAGTTCAGATCATGAAATGAGTTTGGTGCTCTTGAGTGGACATTTGTCCTCATCACAAAACAACCCCATAATTCAGAGCGATGTAACAAAATTGGAGAGCTCAAATTGAGGAGGTTTAGAACCAAGAGCATCAGGGAGTGATAAATCAGGCTAGAGGTGCAGGGCAATGCCTCTTGGGGTGACTTTCACAGCGTCCGTGAGACAATGCCATCCCCGTCACAAATCATTTTGCCAGGCAGGCATCCTAACTCCACATGCTTGAAGAGACAGATCAAGCTCGAAATAGTACTAAGAGAGAGGCTGATCAGGTCTAAGACACTATTCCATTCAACTGCCATTCAAAGTTATGAGAACAGTGATTTTCATATTGCATTAAAGTCACATTCTTTGATTTTGATATTTCTCTGCTAATTTTTAGGACTTTTTTTTCAGTCATAAGCAAGGAGCAGTGTGTGATGCACACTTGCATAAGTAAGAGTCCCTAAAGGGAATGCCTAAATATGGCTAAATGCTGTAAGTACACCTAATTGAATTATATTATCATAATCGTCTACGTTAGACGTCCCTCTTTCGATTGCCAGTAAAAATTCAGGCCAACACTCGTGCATATAGTCAGCTACAGGAGCTAACTATAAACTTTTTGTGATTTATGTGAAATGCATGGGCAGTTTTCAGTTTAATTTTTAACACTTGGCATAATTATCTCCATGTCACCTTCTGAAGTGGCTGCTGTAGGTACCTTTGTTTACTCTTTCTACAAGACCCGCTTGCAGCTATTTTGCTTGTCACAAATATCACATCTGGGCCACCAAGGGAAATGTTCAACTTGGGAGAAGAATTTGATGTAGTTGTGGAGTCTAAATCTTCACTATGAGACACTAAGCTCTGCTAAGCCCCGTCTTTCGCTTTCTGCATTTTTTTTTCTGTCTGTCATGATACAGAGAGGGCTCATCTATCTAAGTTTACAAAGAAGAGACATGCAGAAACTATATGAATTACAGTGTATGTCTATTGCTTATATATTTTTTTATATATTATATATTCATTGGACAAAATAAAGATAACTAATTCTTTTCATTCTAGCTATGCATTCTTACATCTCAGTCTCAAAACAGACTTTTTTTTGGCATAACAGACATTTTTTCAATCATTTGTAAAGACATCAGATTGCTAACGTAGTTTTGAACTGCCAGTCTGAGGGAACACTGGAGGATTCTGCACAAAAGTTCTAAGGCTGGTATGCAAAAGCTATGTAAAAATGAAAACTTAAGTTCTGCAATATTCTGCCTTGACTTACAGCGTTCCCCAGATCACTCCTCAGCTAGAGGCAACCTGTGATCTGCCACAGCTCTGAAGAAGGGTAATTAACTGCCATATATTATGTATTTGTGAGAGACACCAAGGATACTTTTGCAAATTGTTATTACTTTATTTTATTTATTAGCTGGCTTTAATTATATTCCTGTAGGAACCTGAATTATGGTCCAACTGCAACACGGTCAGACAGTGGAATAAGTTATAGCTGCCACCTTCATGGGACTGTAGGCAACACAGCAAAATCAAGTGATCTGTTTCCTTCTTCACATCTTCCAGACACGATTAGGTGAGAGACTAGTCAGAGACAGAAAAGTCTTCAGACACAGAGTTGCTGTTTTTTAATTCTCTTAACTGAGTCTGAAAGCTAAATACAATCTTGTATGATGGAATCAAAATGATTAATTAGGTAAAGGAGTTGCACCCAGCCTCTTGTGCAGTTATGACTTATGTTATCCTCACCGACTCTAACCTCCATCAGCTCTGCTCAATTAACTAAGGTTAAGCATTATAGATTATTGAGGAATTGGGTCATGGTAAATCAGAATTACTTTCCCAGTTTAAAAGTAAACGATGGTGAGGTGTTTCAGAGACAAGGCTCAACGCCTAGCATTTGCAGAACTATTCTCTGCTGTTGATATTGAGTGGAAAAATCTTTACAGATGGGGTTTATCCCACCTGAATTTAAACATCCAAATGTTAGCTGAGAGACTGTTTTTTGTGGAATGAAAGATAGTCACTGGAAAGAGACAGCCAGTTCAGAAGGGATTCACCATATGCTAACCATCCATGCCATACGGGAAAAATCACCAACATCTCTCTCTGTATTAACCAGAGATGGACTCTGAATGACTAGATGTCATCCTCAAGTTCTACGTGATCAAATCAGAGTGAGATAAATACATACTTTTTTGCCTAAGACATATTCAGATACCTGAAATTGCTCATAGAAGACATAGCAGAATATACTCAGAGGTTATGAGACCTCATTTTGCCCGAAGAGACTAACCCGGTACCAAATACCTTTCAAAATTGGCGTGTTGGGGCTGGATGTGAAGACACACAGAACCTGGAGTTCTTGTGGGCTTGCTACACCTGAAAATATGATCATGCAGCTTCTGTCAGTACCACTAATTTCACATATCCTGGAAGACACCTGAGCACATCTATACTGCCAAAGCATTAGAATGATGCCTAGCTTGGTTTCAGACCACTGAAGAGCAGCACTTTTTTGACCGGTTGCTCAGCACGGTGCAGAACCTGGCACAGTCCAGGAATCACTTCCAAGAGCACCTTGTGTGTGGTAACCCTGCTGGGAAGGCTAAGAGAGTTTAATATGGAAAGATGTTGCTCTATGCCAGATGACCTTAATGCCAGTGAATGGGTACATTTAATCAAGTTAATCCCTTTAAGACTTAATATTAGACTGCATCTATGCTGTCTTCTGCAACCTTTTTTTGTCTTGCAAACTGACTTGAACCAAGGTACCCCTAAAAACCAGAGCCAAGTCCATGTTGATATGTCCCTAAGGAGGGGGGGCGTGAAATGACGTAATCAACATTAAATGATTTTCAATTGACTCAAAACTCAGACATCTGCCTGAAAAAAACAAAGCCCATCCCTCAAGGTTTCTCAGGGTGGTAATTTCTATGCTCTCTTACACAGGGAATGATTGCTTCATTCCCCTCTATGCAGCGTGCAGGACTGGAACAGACACAGATGTTTCCCCTTGTTATTTATTGTCTCATAGCTGCCATCTGTTCAGTGCAGCCTCTCGTTGTCCCTCTACCAATACTTAGCTTATAAACTCTTTGGACAAGTGCATCTTTTTGTCTTTAGGATGCTTGACCTAAAATCTCTGTGGCAATACTGATAAAATAATAATAGTAATTACAATGGTATAAATGCAGACTTCAGCTTTCAGAGGCAGGAAACAGAAAATTCACCCTGAATGTGTACATGTATTTGTATTCCTCTGAAATAATATTTTTTCAAATAGAACTATAGCCACATAGCATCTAAAAACATGCAGCAAAGCATTACTTTTGGTGGAGGATTTTTGGCAAGTCACAAAAATATCACTGGATTCCCTTGAGAGGAAAGGGGAGTAGAGAACAAAACATCAGATTTTAAGGAATTAAAGTTATTCACAATACCATAACCTTCCCAAGTTTTACAGGGGAAAACAAATATACTCCAACCCAGACTATGCAAAATTTAATTGGTTGAAACTCTGCAAAATAATCACAGAAGAAAAGTGAAAAAAGAACATTTAATAACAAAGATACATATTTTTTTATTATATCAATTATCACTCCAGGACACACACAAAAGACACTGACTACTAGTATGGCTCCATGGAAATCACAATCTTTATTTTTGACAAAACTTATGCTTATTCTATCTGTAAGATTTATAAATAGCAACAACAGTAAAAGAACTCTGCGGGGGAAAAGAAACTGTTTAGGAGCATATCCTCTACTTCATGCCAGCTTGAAAAAGGAATATTTAAAAGACTTATCCAGCTGCTTAATCAAATGGTTCAGTTGGATAGTCAAGGGCTGTGAACAATGGTGATTGAGCTGATGCAGTTCTCTAGAAGTCAAGGGCTGGATGCGACATCACGGATGCTATCACATGCTGGGACAGAGCTGCACTGCTCCAGAAAGGGCTCTGGGACTCACTGGACAGACAGAGCATTTGTGAGCTCCTTGGTGGGACAGGGGAGTGTGGCTGATGGTGAAGCACTGGCACAGGATGCCCAGATTGGTGGTGGATGCCACCAATCCAAGGTCACATATCCAAGGTCAGGCTGAACAAGACTCTGAGCAACCTGATCGATTTGAAGGTGTCCCTGTTCATTGCAGGGGTTTGGACCAGGTGACCTTTAAAAGTTCCTTTCCAACACAAACTCTTGATGATTTTAATGCACTGCATGTCTGTAGGACATGGCACCCCTGCCAGCCAGCTCTGGCAAGTACAGATCAGAGGAGACAGAGCCGTATCCCTGCAGCCTCTGAAGGGCTGGCACATGACTCGTACTCTGCTTGCGAAACCTGCCTGCTGACTGGACAGGGCACAATGGGGATAGGGCACCACGGGGTCGCAATCGTGAGTCCCCAGCGTTCCCTTCGGGCCTGGTTCACCGACACGTTCACACACAGACACGGGCGTGCAGGCCAAGCACACTCTAACCCTAAACCTACAAGTGAATGCAAAGCTGAAGGTCATATCCCAAAGTCCTTAAAGAAATGTCAAAATGTCCATTGAAATCAATGTCATTCTTTCCTGGGATGGTGAAATGACCTGTGCATGCAGAGGAGGCGGCAGGAAGTGTATCCATTGTCCTGGAGCTGGTGTAAGCTGGCTCTGCCTTGGATGCTGGCGTAACTCATAGCATTTGGAGACCAGCCGAGGAACACACGTTAAAAAACACAGTATTTTCTCCACTCTGAGTTGCAGAAAAGGTATGAGAAGGGACGCTAAATGACACCACAGAACAGAAGAGTCACAGGGAAACCATGAATTGGGCCTTCAAGGAGCAACTTCTGCATGAGAGCTGAAAGGAAGGAACTCCAGGACCTGGCCTGGAAGATGCTGTGTCAATGCTGCCTTTTTGAACAATTACAGGTTACTGTGGTCAGCTCCTGATGAGTGGCTCATGGAGAATCACCATCAGGTCGTACTTTCCCTTTTTTTCTTCAGGGATCCCTTCAGTTTCCGCCACAGGCTATCCTTCCTCTTCATCTTCTTCTCTATCATGGACAGTGAGGACTCTTTCCTTCGAATTTCCCTCACTAGTCCATGAAAGACATCATCGATGTAGAAGCGGAGAGCAGCTGAAGTCTCAAAAAAGGAGCAGGAGTATTCTCTGGCTAAACTCATTCCTTCTTCAGTTGAGACCTACAAAGAAAAGAAAATTCCATAAATATTGCCTGTTACACAAAGCATTAATCAACACAAGAACATGACAATATATATAGTCTGACTTCTTCGATCCTGCAAATCACTGACCAGGAAAATAATCTGACAGCATCCAACAGAGAAGATTCAGGAGTGAAAGGATCAGGCTGAATTCATGAGGCATTTGAACAGAGCATACTGGCAATATTCATTTGCTCAGGCATATTATGTCCCTAACTCTGATGCATCAATTTTTCCATGTATTTCCTCTCTTTAGTACAGTAATCCTTTGGTTTGACAGTGCTGGTACTTTTTATTCTATAGGCTGGAATGGATGACTAGAACGACTGACACAGTATTAAGGCCCTAGAAAATCCTCATTGAGCATTAACCTAATCCTGGAGGCGACTTGACTCTTTAAGCACACCAGCTTTCATACCTTAATATTTTTCAGTCACATTAATTTCTGAGCATGCCTTGGAGTGTTTTAATCTTTGCAAGCCTGTGATCCAATCACTGATCTCATACCTGAGCTGTATGAAGATCCAAAATCTATTTGTTTTTCAGCTCATCTTCCCTAAGTGGCCTTGTGTACTTACTGCTCTCATAGAACACGTGGGAAAAGTGTCTGTATTTTGAGGAACTGTATGAGCCTAGAAGGAAACAAGACAGCTCTTTTTTACTTGTCTAACTTCTGAGGCAGAGATCATTTTTCTGAAATTTCCATATTGGCTGTCTCCTAGCATTTGACGGGCCAGCCTGCTAAATGGAAGAGTTCTCAGCACGCTGGTTAATGTGTGCTTCAAATAGAACTTAAATGCTTATCATAAGGGCTGCCACTGCCTGCCACTTAAGGTACTTTTTACACTTTGGGAGCTCATCCAGTAACATGCAGCAAGTCCACAGCAAAACAGAGAGCAAACCCTGTGAGCTTCTAAATGTTAACCCAGCTTCCCAGCCAATAGACTGTCTTTTCTTTTCATAAATCTAAATAAGTGAATTGTATGAATTACACGTATGGTGTATATTCAAATTCTATGTCAGAAAACTCAGGCTTTGTTTTCATTTGCATTTGAATATCACGATTTATTCAAGTCACTTTCCAAGCATCTTTATGGAAAGGCAAAACAGTACTTTAAGACAGCCTTGTGAAAGGCTACATAATAGGCTATGGAAAGTCTCAATTGCTACTGTCTACCACAAGACTCACCTTGGTGCTTTGTTTTTGTTCTTGGGGATTTTTTTTTTGTTTGTTTGTTTGTTTTTGGGTTTGGTTTTTGGGGTTTTTTTTTCTGGTTTCTAGCTTCATGCACCCAAAGTGCCATTTATATTTATTAGGGAAATAAAGCCCTATGACTCAAGATACAAACACACTCTCTCATAAATACCATAAAGAAAATGCCCTTCATGATTAAATTATGACACAACCTCGTTGCATTTATTCCATCTGTCTGTAAGGCTGGATATGGTGAAAAACAGGATTTGGAATGAAACAGAAAATCAGTTCATTCCAGCCTGGAGGTAAATCTGCACTGAGCATGTAACTGCATAACACAGACCACAGAATTCCTCCCCATCACCTTTGCATCGAGTCACAAACTTTGCAACGTTGGTAAGGATCAGGCCTCTCTGCTCCAGGTACAACCTTAATTTAATTAAGAATATGGTGAGGGTAAGCAGGGAGGTTGTATGCCAATCTGAATAATACTTACTGACACAATGAAAGATGGTTACCACTTTCCAACTACTGTAATTGCCAACCTTTTGCAAAAAGAGATGGGTAAGAATATGGTCCTTGTTTTTCTCTGGCCAGCTGTGTAAGCAAAATGCATGATTCAATATGTCTATTGGGCGCCATTGAGAAATTGATTGTCTGGATAGAAGACTATTTTGGTTTACTTTGGACTTTATAATGATCTTTTTTTTTCCTTGCTATGCCTTGTTTGAGCTGAAGGAGGATTTTTTTTTATTATTTTGTTAAAGATGCTGCAGTTCTGAGCAAATGATTGCACAGAGATGCAGTTTCAATGAAAATTTCATACATTCATTATCTAAAAGGAAGAAAAAAATCCACATGAACTGAAACATCCTTATGTTAAAGGATGATAAGGTCGTAAATATAAGTAGGGTGTCAGCACAATAATACTCAAATATAAAAAATTGCCCTTTCTTTTTCTATGTGAATTTCTAGTCTTTACCCACTTTGCCTCTCCTTTGTTCCACTTTTT
>VZTF01003768.1:475798-486052 GCA_013397755.1 Cnemophilus loriae | reverse complement strand
TTTTTTTTTTTTTTCTTCTCTAGGACTAAAAATATGCTTTCTCCACCCTGCAAGGAAGAATAACTGCAGGGAAGACATGCTATGCTCTGTAATGAAACAAGACTGCTGAGAGCTGTGAGAAATGGAGAACACTCAGGAGAATTAAATCATGCAGAAAAACTTCCTCACAATATCTTTGTGGCTGGAGGTTAGCAACCTGGCCAAATTTGGCTGGGTTTCCATAAAAAGCAACAAAAGTTTAGTTTCGGACTCCAGTTTCCTGCCAAATTACAGAGATAACATTAAAGTTATTAATGGCGATAGTTCATTTCAAAGCATGGTGTTTTTCTTAAATCTTGCCCTCAGGAACTGATTAACTGCTTTGGAGAAATTTTACGAGCTAATTCAGCATGAGGAGGACACCTGGCACAAACAATTTCAGAACGATTAGCTGATGTTTTTCAGCTTCAAGGCTGAAAACATAATTTTTTTAAATATAACATTGTAATAATTATCATTACTGCTTCCAGCACCAATGAATATATCTATAGTAATTTAACTAATCTGTTTGCTGAAGAATCTGTAAATATAAAGGGGTGTCTAGAGGAAAAATACACATTTTTCTCTTGGTTCATGATTCGGTCAAGAGGCTAGACACCTATGGAATGCGAAACAAGGGATAAAGCTTGATGAGGTGACTGAAGCCCACATAATTCCAGGGATTTACCCTGTTCTCATCTTATTGCCAGAGGAGAAACTATATCATAGAAATCCATTCCAGATCCGCACAGCCCAGGGACTTGTTGACAAATTGCATCTTCCATGGGTCTGTATCAGTGGAAGATATGATCTGTCAGCGTGACCCGGACAGACAGGTCAGGGAGAGAGGTCATGCTATTGAATATATATCTGGGAAGCAGAGCTTTATATCTCATCCTTAGAGTAACCCTCCTTGATTGAATCTGGCATTGTTTCCAAGAGTATAATTCTGGTCATATTGATTCCAACTTAGCTCATTTCTGTGCTGGTAAACCTTAAGAAGGGAATGAAGGTGGAACATGGGTGTAGTGAACATAATGAAAAATTAAAATTTCAGAGCACAGAGAAGTTTCCTGACTTTGATTCAGACTTTTAAAAACTGTGATTGTCTGGGCGGGTTTCTGAACAGGACTTACAGAAGAAGGACTTGAAGCTTGCAGTACAAGCAATGATTGAGATCCCCCAATTCCACAAAATGGGAATGAAGCCTCCTGTACATGAAGTGTGAGCCCTTGGAAAAGAATCTTCCTTGTAAAGTGCCTGATTCTGAGTGCCCATTTCTGAGGGCACATGTGAGTTGAGAGGGAAGATATACCTGTGACAACATATAACTGAATCTTGTTTAGTAAAGTTATACCTGTTCCAACAGCATGTGGGCTGTGAACAGCGCATGTGGCTGTAGGCTGAATTTTGGAATTTCCCATCTCTATGTAGCTGAGAGCAGCTAGAACACAGCACAGCTTCCTCCTGAGGTGAAGCATTCACCAGCTACAAACCTCATTATATAGCATTAGGATTCTGTTTGTGGCTTTTGCAAACCTCCCCTGGAAAATTACAAGTGAGATTAAATGCAACGCTGACAGCCTGTGAAAGCTGTGATGGATGAGCTGCCATCTTTAAGACAGCCTGTTCCCCACTAAGGTCAGCTCCTGCACAAAACCACCTGGGCTGGCTGGTGGGTGGGGAGCCACTGGCAATCACTGGCCCCCATGGGCAGAACACAAAAATATCTGAATACCTGTGTCTGAGATGGAAAGTGCAGAGAAACTAAACAGATCGATAGTCTGCCTCTGCCCTTGGACTGTCATTAGCTGGAAAATCTCCACCAGGATCAGATTATTCGTGTTCAGCTTTGTTACCTCCATTGGTCGTGGCAGCATCAGAAGGATCCCAAAGTAGATTTCACTGGTAGAGATGGTACTATCAGAGTCAAGAGCTTCCTCCTAGATGAGTTAGTAGGGGTCTTCAGGCAAGGAAGCAATGAATTTCCACTACTGCATCTCACCCCTGCAACAGCATGGTCTACTTCAGATGCCTTTTGCAGTTTTCTCCTCATAACTGGGAGCTCCAGATTGCCATGGAGAAATCTGGAGGCTGCAGGTGGAGTGCTAAGCGTTGTGAGGACTCGCCTAAATTTTTGTTACAGTCTTCTACCCTGGTAGTCATCATATGACTCAGTTACATAATTCTGGATAATTATGTATCCAAAAACCTTGTTCTGTGAGTATTTTTTTTTTTTTTTGAAGGCACATGGTCTAGATCAGAGACAGAAGGGTACACATGTTTTTCAACAGAGTGCTTCATCTGAATCCCATTGAGGGAAATAGGAGAAATTTCTGTTGGTTTTGATCATGGTTTGCATTTTTGACAGGCAATAATTTATGAGAGTTGTAAGGAAAACATACTGAATAGGGAGGGAAGCAGCATACTGAGCAGCCTTGTTTGCACCACAGTAAATAATAAAAGGAATAGGAAAAGCCATGAATAGGAGTAGGAAAAGTTCTGAGTAATATCCTGTAAAGATCCACATCCTTCCCCTTCATGTCTGGTGGATTTTTTTTTTTTTCTGTTTCTCAATCAGTCACATTCCAGAAAAAAAGAACCAGGCACCAAGTTGTTTATCAGCACCTGGATATCAATTTAGAGACAGGCAGGCAAACAGGAAGAGTCCACATACATGTTTGGATCCCTCCCCATCACAGCCCATTCCATCAGCATATCAAGACAATTGTGATAAGCTTTTGGTACAGGTATAAACTCATAACATATTAGAGGAAAGAGCTGTGTAGATCAAAAACACTCACAATTTTCTCGGTCTCTTATAAGTAACTTTGCCAAAAGAAAGAGAGAAAAGTAATCTCATGGGTCTAGAAATAAAATGCCATCCCGAACAACAAAATGGAAAAGAATCGGTGTTGACTGACATGAGCAGTGATTTTTTTAATCCCAGCACTGGCCACCAAGTTTATGCTTAAGACACTCCCACAGAGCAACTGTGAGTTTTCTCATTAATCATAAAATCACAAAATCATTTAGGTTGGAAAAGACCTCTAATATCATCAAATCCACTCGTTAATGCAACACTGCCAAACCCACAACTAAACCATGTCCTGAAGTGCCACGTCTACATGTCTTTTGAACATTTACAGGAACAGTGACTCCACCACTGTCCTGGGCAGCCTGTTCCAGTGCCTGACCACCCTTTCAGTGAAGACCTTTTTACTGATATCCAATCCAAGCCTTCCCTGGTCAACTTGAGGCCTTTTTCTCCTATTCTACTGCTTGTTGCCTGGAACAGGGAAAATCTCTTCACTTCGATGGATATGACAGTGTCCAGCAAAGGCTGACCTGTCTGCTGCTATATTGTCATGTGCCTTTCTTACAGCCAAAGGCATTCACTGTAAATATTTGAATAGTGTTTTGAGAAACATGCAGCTCAAACCACTAACCCGAGAGCAGATCCATGATACCTACGTCAGTTTTGACAGTTATTAATTTTTTTCCTCAGACAAGTGCTGTATCAAGAGGCATGGTGGCAGAGACTTCCTACAGGCTGGTATAAGGATCTTTCCAAGTGTGAAATGCTATTGTTCAGGTCAAAGCTCAAACATTTGGCTATTACAACAGTGGCTGGGGTTGAAAACATGAGCAAAAACATATTAAACAAGAAAAATCAATCTTTCTGTCTTAAGACAAGCAACACCGTTGTTATTTGCTCACATAATACATGTCATGGAATATCTTTTTAAAAGAAAATAAAAAAGTGTTCCAATGCATTTTGCCCTTCTTCTCTTTCTTTAGATCTTTGCACTTATAAATTGCCTATCATATTCTTGCTAGTGAGCAATGACGTTTCTGAAAGAAGGGGGAAAACCAAGATCAATTCAAAATCAATTTAGTCTGAAAAAAATGTTGAAGACTAGGGTTTGTGAGGAAGCAGCATGACCTTTTGTGGCCAGACATTCAATATGACAATGTTTCAAGTCTAAAGAAGTGCACAGCAAATGCAAAAGTTAAATGGAAATCCTTGTTGTTAAAACCTCCTACTTCTATCTCCTGCAACATCAAATATTCTGCTTTCTTGCAGAATTTTAACTTAATTTTAAAGTGAATTACTGCTTAAAATTATAATGCTGGAACTTTTTCTTCTGAAAACATAAAAATTTTAACTTTCACCTAAAGTCCCATTCCCGAATGTGAACACTGAAGTTACTGACTTGATTTGGCCAGGATTCCACTGGAATTCACAACTGGTTTCCGCTGTCACAAACCAGCATTTTTCATTCAACACAACAAGTGCATCTTACTTTTTCCCCCTCAGCCCCTGGGTAAGCAATCCTCTTTTCAGCAGCCTGCACAGTTAATGAGTAACACAGTGCAGAAATGTGAAAGAAGAATTTCATTGCAACGCCATTACTCTTAAATCCATTTGGAAATCTTCAGAAGTAATTAGCTCGACAAACTTCACTCTGACTTCACGGCAGGCATTTCTGCAGGATCAGCTTTGATGGCTTTCTAGACTATGAGACCACAGAATTAATTATTATCATGAAGGTGTTGCGATTAGCTCTGTTCCTCCTTCTCCGTCTCTAAAGTGACATGTCTTGTAACAGTTTTCCATGTTTTTCTTTTGGTCTTGTCACTCTGTGATACCTTTTTTGCTGGTTTCACACTAAAGCATTTTTGGTGACCAGAATGGGGTCTAGCTCGAATGACCACGGGCATAGGCAGGATTAGCAGACTGGGCATAGGCAGGATTAGCAGACTGGGCCAAGGAAAAGATAAAGTTTTGCTATGTGAACTTGTGCCTTGAACAGCCTGGATGCCATGGAAATACAGCATATGGCCCAGCAATGCACATCTCATCCTCAGCTGCTCCAGCCTCTGAAGAAATTCACATTACAGGCATTCAGATTTTTCTTCCCTTCCCCTCGTAACTTGGACTTTGCTTTTGTCCAGCTCTTCTGTAGTGAGCTTTGTGTCTTATTTTTAGCGGATGGAGGGTGGCGAGCGTGGGATTGTAAAATTAATTTGATCATTTTTTTAAAGGAAAGCCGTTTAATAGTCTTGACAAAAAACAAATTTTTAGACAAAACCAGAGGGATTGATTTGTTCCAAATAATGTACTTCTCACCTGGTTTGTCACAAAGGTGTGACATGAAACACAAATTCTGTTCTGACCACGGAAGAAACATGCTCTTATTTGATCCAAGCGAACTGCAGATCGTTGGGGGTTTTGAAAGAAATCTGATGAAGCTGAACACTTGTTCTTATGCAATTCACTATTGACCCCTGTTAGATTAGGCTGACACTTTGTCTGCCATGGTAATTTCTACACTCTTACAAGAAAACTCTAAGCTAACAGTACCTATTTCGTTTAAATATATCTCTCAAGCATTTTCATATGTAAAAAAATTTGAGATTCAATTTACACTTCAATAATTTCTTCAGATTTTTAGCATCTTTTGTGATGACGATTACTGGTATCTGTCTAGTCTTTCTCTTATATTTGGAATTTTATTATTTTTCCACCTTTTGGATCCAGAATATTCTCGTGACGTAGGAGGTGTTCCTCCAGGTAATTTCATTCCTGCTTTGGGCAAATATTTGAAATAAAGATAAACATCCTCCATGCAGTTGCTACGCTGCAAAGCTAGCAAAGCACAGGTTTTGGTCTATTGTTTCCAACTTGTGATGATGCTATTTCATTATTTCACAGATATAATTCTAAATAACTGAATCAACATCTCATTTCATGTAAGAATCACTATGGAATCAGGGTGCTGTCTGCAGGTTAGACTTTGAAGCTGTTCTTCTCTACTACAGACTACTATTTCGACTTTATCTTGTCAAAAGCATGACTGATGAGTGGGTTAAAGCATCTTTACATCAGGAAATGTTCCTAAAGAGATGGCCTCAGGATCTGGCTGAATTGGATACTCAAAGCCACATGATGCTGCATCAGTCAGCAATAGCTCTGGGTCTAATTTGAGGAGAATGTGGAAGTGTTAAATCCTTAGCATCAGTCTTCAAGATGAATAAGTTCAGGTCAATTGCTCAAAGCATTTTTCAGAGATCTGACAATTTTCTAAATTGTCCATCATCTTTAAAGGTTCTTTGATTGCAACGCTCAGCTGAAGACATAGATGGCCATAAGACAGTTGTGAAAAGCAGACATTTCTACAATGGTTTCACATGGACATCCACTGGTTTTCGTAAGGGAGAAAAAACTAGGAATTGCCATGCTATTTTCACAAGAAAGGAAAATTTTTTCGATTTTTTTTTAAGCAACAAATAAACCAATTATCGTCTGCTAACAGCAGATGGTTGTTTTAAAAAATTACATGTAAAAAGAGCTGCAAATGTACATTTTAGACTTCTTTTTAAGCAAATAGAAAATTATTGGCATTCAACTCTTACTTTAAAACAGTTAGTGATTTCTACTGCTTTGTGAGCACAAGTTGACTATCAGTCCAGTAGAGACAGCCTCCATAGCTTTTATCTATCTGCATATTCATGTAAGGTATTTTCAGTTATGTGTTAGGCATTAAATTTCCACTCGACACTTGAATTCAGTTCTTCATCGGGACACAAGCACTAAGCACGCTGTTGACTGAGTAAATAAATCTAATTCCTGGTAACCTTTGCAAATCTCTCTGATATTATATCATCTCTCTAACAGCAACATTTTGTCCTGAAAACACTCAGTTGACATGAAAAGACAATAAAGAAGAAGTCAGTAAGAAGGGAAGATCAGGAGTCTGCTTTCTGTGTTCTACTTTCCTCAGTTGTCTCCTGAAGACTGGGAAACGCAATTGAAGAAATTTGAAGGGAACTAGAAAGAAACCTGGAGACCTATATGCAAGTCAAGGAAGAGGCAGGAACAGGTGCATATTTATTTGTGCGTGTTTATACATATGGCCACAAACACGAACTGTAAATTAAGGAAAAAAACACCCCACAACCAAACAAAAATATTAGCGATTCACAGAAGTGAAATAACCTTTTGAGCCAAAGCAGCCAAAGCTTGTGTTTAGCTAAATTTCTCATTTTTAGACACATGGAGAGACTACTAGAATTAAGTTCTGAAAATCCCCTTTTGCCTAAGCTGAATATGAGTTTCCAACACTGGACTAAAAGGGTCACAAAAATATGCAGTAAAGAGTCTTGTTTGTCCTAAAAGCACACATTGCTTCACACCACTTTTGAGTGCAGCACACATATATTCTGGTGTACAGTTTTCACATCTAAACATATTCTCAGATCCAGACTGCAGGCAGACATGGAACACCATCTTCAGTTTCTGGCAGTGAAAAGAAAATTGCAAGAAACTCTCCTTCCTCCTTTCATCTCCATGCAGTTGTGGTCTCCTGGGATTCAGGGATTCTGTCCAGGCTGCTGAAGTAAGTGTTTGACAGAAGGGACGCAGAGGAAAAATTTGTGATAGATTTATAAAGATGTGGACTGCAATCAATTTTTTTTTTTTCGGAAATCTTTTAGTGAAGCAAGCGTGTGCTGAAATATATGAGGTATCAAAGTGGCTTATGCACAGTCTACAGAATAATGTTTCACCCTTCTGTCTTTTACTTGAGTTTTTAAACAAAAAAGTTAATCAATGCAATGAGTCAAGGATTTACTTGAGTGCTTTTAAAAGAAAAAGTTACTGGATGCAATGAGAGGGGGTTGATATGTCAGAAAATGGGAGTGGTTAGTTGTTGCAGTTGTTTGTCCTGGAACATGTAATTAATTTTGAGGGTTTAGTAATTTTGAAGTTTATTAGGAAGGTCTGTCAAACAATCTCATTACAGGAAATATTGCCGAGTATCTTTATTAAACTAATGGTATCGATCTTCTCCATGTCAATATTAATTCAGGAAAAATTTTACACTTTTCCAGAATATGAATTGATTGAAAATAATATGGGAGCTTTATGGAGTCTTTCTTTTTCGGCTGCTTTCTAGTGTGATGAAAGTAGAGCTTCATGGATGAGCAGAGTGGTTTTTCGTGGTCAGAGGAACATTTGAATCAAGAGACCTATGACATAGGAACCTCAAACCAGGAATGACAGCTGAATAAGGGGCATTAAGTCCCATCATGAGATGTGACCTGCCACGTGGACAATGCATAACAAAAACTTGAGTCTGAAGAACTGCATATGAAGGGGATAACAATGAGAAATGAATGTGCAGAGGGAGAAAAATTAAAAATCTTAAATGGCCAGTGGGTTGGAAGAGCTGTAAGAACACATTTAGCTAATTAGACATAACAAGCTCTCTTATTGCCTGCTAACCTCGCTCAAATTACCTCAGTTTTGCTGCAGGTTAAGACCATGGACTTAGATGTTTTCTGTGGTAAATTGTTCATGTATCTGTGGTTAACTTGTCCTGTTGTCCAGCTCCCTGTTCAGGGGACACTTCCTTTGGATAACCCGTCCGTGGTTCCTGCCCATGGGCTTTGACTGGTAATAGGGCTGAGCACCCTAAAGTAACCAAAGTAGCAGCTAACAGCTGGCAGAATCTTATCTTTGTGCAATACAGCACCAAACTTTCTTGCTTACATCCCCAAGGGGTGTTGGATTCTTTACTAACAGAAACTTAAGCAATGGTGATGCTTGAAGGTTAATGAGTAGAGTTTGTTCCTAGAACTTTTTTTTTTTTTTTGCTGAAGCCAAAAAAATTCCTCTTCTTATTTATTGCCTCAAAGAAAGGATGTAATAAACAGAGAAGAGAGAAGCAGAAGAGTGAAAGTGGAAGGATGGTGGAAGGGAGAAAGACAGATTACATCTTTATTATGCTACCTTGAGGGTAGAATGAGAAAATAGAGTCTTAACAAACAAAATGGAAGAAATTCCTTGCTAGAAGCATCTGTTAAGCCTCTTCTATCCATGATGAATCCTTTCAATTATGCAGATGCTCTTGATATATAAAAGCTACTATGTTAATATACCCTGTGAGCCCAAATCATGATTATAACTGATAAACTCATATTCTTACCCAGAGTAATAGACTTTTCAGCCCACCACTGATAAAACTGCAGCTCAATTTACCCAGCAGCACATGTCAATATGCATCTACACACACAAACACACACAGACCACAAATGCTGCTGGGAACAGGTTGAACCTTTCCATCGTACCTGGCAGAAAAGGTTGGCCTTACAGCAGAAAATTGGGTGTGGATGCTGACAAAACACTGTTCTAAAGAGTCCCTTCAGTACTGGGAGGCATTCAGCATCAGCTCCTCAGAAGATTAGAAATGGTTTCTGACATTTATTTATTTCCCATGCTTCGTCCAGCTGATTCATTCCAAACCTTCAGTCTGGCCAGACTCTGGAAATAGCAGTGAAAAGGTGAAAATACAGAATGTGTAGATGCTGCAAGCCAGACTGGCCTTTACTCAAGGTTTTCCAGAAATTTTTTAAAGGGAAAAATGGTGGGCTGTAACCAGCCAAGTGAACCACTGCTTCTGCATCCCTCCATAGAGGAAAGACTGAAAATGATAAAAAAGGTTGAAAATGAAAGACAGGAAACAGATAACTTAAGATATGATAAATACATAAATAACACTATGATAATACTATAGTCAAATAATACATTAAAACATGAATAGTATTAAGGATGAGGGGAAGAAAGATATGATTTCTCAGGAGTAACTTGATCTGGCTGATTAAATATTATCAGTATTTAATCACTGACAATCATGGTGGCTCTTACGTAAATCTGAAACTTGTGCAGATTGACTTCCATGCCTTAAAGAGCAACACCACAACTCAGACTATGGAGTGGAAATCCCAGAATCATCATAGAATGCTTTGGGTTGGAAGAGACTGAAAAGATCATCTTGTTTGAATCCTCTGGGCAAGAAGGGCAANTTTTTTCAAGCCTCTGGGAAAGAAGGGCAAGCCCCCTTCCACTAGACCAGGTTGTTCCAAGCCTGTCCCACTTTTTTTGATGCAGCCCAGGACATGGCTGGGGCTTTCTGGGCTGCCAGTGCACGTGGCTGGGTCATGTGGAGCTTCTCATCAACCAACACCCCCAAGTCCTTCTCCCCAGGTTTGCTCTCAAACCATTCTCTGCTTTGCCTATATTTCTGTGCTGGATTACTCCTGGCACTTGGCCTCGTTGAACTTCATGAGGTTCAGACAGTTCCACCTCTCCGGCCTGTCCAGGTGCCTCTGGAAGGCATTCCTTCTCTCCAGCGTGTGACCTCACCACACAGCTTGGTGTCATCAGCAAAC
>VZTF01003768.1:423264-469027 GCA_013397755.1 Cnemophilus loriae | reverse complement strand
CCCTTAAGCGTCTGTACCATGTTTGTTTGCCTCTGGCAGCACAGTTGTAATGTCATTCTCGTGAGACTACACTGAATTCCATTATACAATAAATGAATTAAAAAATGGCAGAACAAACCAATAGATAAATCCAACAATTATGATTTGAGTTATTTAAATATATCATTTTTTCCATATTTTGACATGCTATCAGCCTTATTTGGGCCACTATTTGGCTATACTTTGTTTTTGCTAAGACATAAGACAGATAAACAATTTGTGGGTTTGCTTTCTTAAACTAAGTGCTGGATTTTTTTTTTTTTTTTATTTATATTTAAGAATATGTAGACTGTCCTTGAAGAGAAAAATTTGTGAGCAAATGTCTAGCATTTTTTTTGCTCTAGAACACTTCCATACACCACATAGAATATGCTGGATAGCACACCTCCTTTCAGTTTCAGAGCACTCTGTAGATATCAAATTAAGTTTTATATCAACCTGTTATACGAGATGGTCTTACAATACTTGTCAAATCTAGGGATAAGTATCTGAAGCATATTTGGATAGTCAGGATTAGACAGAAAGAAACAAAATATTTTTCGATCTATACTATCATCCTTAAAAATAAAATTAATAAGGTGTATTAAATGGAACATTCCAGCTGCAGTGGTGACCACCACAGTGAAGCAGAGTACAACATCACAGCTGTTTACTTGTACAGTTAATGGAATCCCCGTCCTTATATTTAGCCCTTAGGTTGGATGTCGTATCTACCTTACAATGTAGTCATGCCTTAGGATTTTAGCTTTTCTATTTTTCACATATTTGTAATCCTGCAATTCTTTAGTGTGTAACTCTAAACTCCATACAGAGTGTTAGCTACTGCTTCCCCATTTTAGTCAGACAGAACAATTCCTCTCCAGGCCTGGGAACCTCACTGTCTCAGGCCTCAAGAAATGTAAACAAAAGTGAGCTGGGGGGGAGCAAACTTGGGGTAAATGACTTCATTACCTGAAGCTGTAATTGGAAGATTAACTCCAATATGCAAATGGCCAAACTTATAAAAGTATGAAAACCTGTGGCCCGTCATCCATTCTTGGGTGTAGCCCCGGGATGGAGGGGGGGGCGGGTCTCTGTCTGCCTGAAATGTACCTGAAGGCCCTTCAATACATATAACCGCTTTTTATTCTCTTAATGTTGTCTGGCCTCTGTTTTCAGGTAGCCCCAAAAAGGCATCAGTAGTAAGTGGGGTATTGGAGTATTTTCTTCCCATTCAAACCTTGTTTTGCCTGGGTCACCCACAGGAATAAACCTGGAATTTCATCTCAGTCTCTACATTGAAGCCACCTTGCACTGGCAGAATTTGGCAAAGCTGGGCATTTTTTGTTGGAGGGAGTACAGAAATTATAATGAGGTCAGGGCTGAAATGTGCAGGGCTCTATGTCAGGATGTTTTCACAGCATTTCTACAAACTGTGCTGGAGTGTGCTTGGGGTGGTTCAGTGAGTTTCAGTGCTTCTGTGATGCCTAAATATAGTTACATCTTTTGAAAGGTAAATTTAAAAGCCATCACCCAAGCAGTGTAACCTCTTTGGCAGTCCTTGCTACACAGTGCTGTTCCATGGTGCCCAGAGATCCATCAGTCTACTGATTGACCACACTATTTAATATAGTCTCAGTAATATAATTTATTTCATTTTGTGCTAGAAAGCAGCAGATTGTTAAAATAATTATCAAGTGTAGCCATTCTTCAGAATACCATGGCTTCTGAATAACGTAGTTTCCCTCGAATTTATGCAAGGTGAGTTCAGCTCTGTGAGAATATAATTTCAATTCTCTCTCATTACTGAAGCAAAATTTAACATACATTTTCAGAGTTTTATACTACTTCTAAATTTTTTTTTTATTATTATTTCCATGTCTTGGCTAATACTTTCAAAAATTACTATTTTGATTATCTCAGATTGTTAGACTGGTGAACTTCTGACTGGTCCTAATTTTCAAAGGTCAGGTTCAACTGCCTTCTCTAGACAGAAGATGGTTTCTAAGTATTCCCTGAAAAAAATATCTCAAAATCTATTGTGCATGGATTTTTTTTTTCTCTCGTTTACTCATCAGTGACTCAACTTTACTCTCACTACAATTGTGTTATTGACCTGTAATACTTAGAGCGAGGCCAATAAGAGGTGTTTTTGAAAATCAAGACACATATCACACATACATCTTCATCAGAGTCACTCTGAAATCAATGACAGTCATCAGTCACCCACAGAAAACCTAATCAACCAGCCAAAGGTCAAAAAGACACTCGAATTTATTTGGCCGTGTGTTGTCATGCATACTGTTGAAAAAAGTAATAAAATTAAGTGATTAGGTAGCAATATTAAGCCTTTTATCAGAAAAAGTTTAATCTTTACCATATTTTCTTTTTCTTTTGTGCAGTCTTTATGATGCATTAAGCTGAAGAGTGTTTTTGCAGGCTGGTTGTACCCCCCACCCCCTTTTCAGATATTTAGAGGCATGCAGCACTAGAAAAAAAAGAGAAGTAGAGTATTTTAGAGGTAATGTAGATCATATCTGGCTCTGGTTAGTTCTCCTTACATATAAACATGGCACACTCCATTTCGCATTGCAAGTAATTGTGGCTATCAGATAAAGCAGTCATCAAAAGGTGTTTTATGAACCATTGTGCTTATAGAAAGCAAGCTGCTGCTTTGTTGCTGAAAAAGAAAGCAGAATTATCCATTTTATATAGCCTGTCAGAGTAAGTTTCTTAACAGTCTGTAGATCTGCTCTCTAAGACTTGCAGATATCTCCCTCAAAGCAAAAACCTCTCTCCCACAAAGAAAAATGTGGTAAATTTTGACCTCTATGACTGTGCTTGCAGCAATAACAATAATGATCCCAGGAAGCAGCTCTTTCCACTGAGACACGTTGCTCTTTTGGACTCATTAAACCTCAGATTGAATCTATTTATTTGCTATGGGTTCCTCTACTCAAATATTAAGAAATAGAGGTGCCAACAAGTTTATAATCTGATTCAGTGTTTTTTCTCATTAACAGAGTCTCAAATGCAAATCGTATGTAGACTTCATAATATAGAATATTTTCAGGCTTTAAAGTACAATTAACTAATCAGACCTCCTTCAGAGTAACACAAAGGGTCTACACTTTCATTTCTATGGTTTCATCTCAGCACCTTGCAAAGAGGAAAGAAGATTTGACGTTTCTGGGGTGGCACACCGCAGTGGTCAAGCACTGCAGGAAAGGCTGGGCCTCTTCTCGAGTAGGAATGAGCTTCAACTGCAATTTAATTCAGCTTCCAGGCAAAGCATTTTGCCCACATCTCTATTTCCCCTGGGGCATTCAAACTCAGAAAGTAAGCCACCCCCCAACCTTCTGTTTAATAAGGCAAACAGACTGAGCTCTTTTAAGTCTCTCATGGTAATATGTGTCCTGCAGGCCTCATCCCTGGGATGATGATATATATATTATAGAATGAAAAAAAGATTTTTTTTTTTTTTTTGACCCATTCTGGTTCAACACAGTGTTATATAGAAGCTGTTCTAGCAGTCAAGAAAGCCCCGAGGACAGAGTAGTACTGGAAAACTGAAGTAAGGCCAACTCAATTCCAAACCAAAACACACTGTGAAAACGAGTAGATCTCTTATTGCTGCAGTGTCTGGAGACTGTACCAGTGTTAGGCTGGATTTCATACTCCATAACAAGACACAGCCTAGAGACTGGACAACTTGGTCTGCAGAAGCCAAAGAAAAGAAAGATGAGTAAGAACAAGACACAAAGAGAAAAAGTGTCCAGCTTAATTCACAGAAAAAAGTCTCCATGAAAGCAGAGAATATTAAAAAAAAAAGTTCTCCTGACTCCTTGTGGAGTGCCCCACCTTCTTCCATATTGCTTTAAATTAATTTGTGACTGTGTTCTACAAACACTGATGCCTGAGATCAAGATCTCTTCAGCTCAGTCACTGTGCTGGCATGTGGCCATTTGGGTTTTTCTAGCGCATGTGTCTGATTTTGACCTCAGAGCTGGTGCCTTTGGTCTTGGCTATATTCCCTGCATTTCTCTGGAGCACGAATGAGGCAAAGACAGAAGGAGCAGTGGTGACTGATCCTCCTTTTTCACCAAGGCCAGCATTTCCTCTGCAGCAGTAGCCAGCTGATATCAGAAGACGACAATGAATATGCTGGCTGCATTACAGCACAGTTTGTAAGCTGAGGTTTTTGTTAATTTTTCTGTATAATATGCTATATAGATGTTGCTCCTGCTATGTATACTGGAGATTTTCTGCCTTTAGTGTCCTGCCCAAATTCTTCCCTACCATTGGGGTGTGGGAAAACAGCTTTCAGATAAAAAAATGAATTCATTTTTCCCCAGTAAACACACTTAAAGCAATAACTGTTTAGTAAAATACCTGTCAACATACTCTCTCTGGCTGCTTGATGAGCTGGTGCAGAGGATTTCATGAAACTGCTTGTGCTGGGCAGTATCCCCATTAACAAAACCTTTCAAATGATAAGAATGGCAACATTTTATTGCTAATACATGGCCACAAAAGTTACATCCAGTGGCTATGCCAGGCAGCCCCTGAGGCAGGGAACAAACTGTTGACCATTTATTGTCTTTTGCAGACTCTGTCAGGTACAGTTTTTTGTTTGAGAAATTACTTACCCCATCTAAATCTATCTCGATAAATAAAATAGACCAGAGGCTATTCTCTAACCCTAAATTTATATAACTAAACTCACCCTGTACCCCAAAGAAAGGTTCTTTTGTCTATAACACCTTGCTGAATTAGCCTGTAGCCTTGCGCTCCTTGAAATCTTCCATGGACATCATACTGGAAGATGTTATTCCCATGCATCATTGTTTCTGTGTGCAGTGGAATGCCTTGGATTGTTGTGGCAGGTTTTTGGGTGGATTTACTGTAATTTGTTGCTGTATTTGCTGCTCAGGACTGCTCTCGGGGAGAGGGGACAGAGGAGAGCTGCAGACACTGGGATGGTTCGTGGTGATGTGCAGACTCACTCATCAATCCAGGCAGAGGTCTCTGAGAAGTTCTCAGGAGTGTCTTCCACTCAGGAGACCTTGTACTAATATGACTGCTTTAATTTATTATTATTACTGTCACTGTTGTTATTATTATTGCTCTTTTATTTAGTTAAAAGCAGAGGCAGTCACTTCTGTGGAATTAACTGTGGACACTAAGGCTTTATTTCTGCCAAGGAAGATTTTGTACCTGGCATCTGCATTTATGAAGCACATCTTTGCTTTAAGTCTGTGGCATTTTTCCTCACTCCTGGTAGGCGGTATCAGCTGCTTCCCCTGCTCAATACAAAGGGTTTTTGTCTTATCCCTACCTTCACTATAAAAACAGGTGCAGGAAGCTTAGAGATGTGCATTTTACAGCTATACTAGATTTGATAGCTGCTGCACCAGATCCATTTAACATATGAGACTGAACAACCAATATCCAATAAAGCTGATAGAATTATTATTTGTTGCACTTTTACTACGGCAAAATGTTTCACAATGTGCAATATACCCTGATTCATATCCTGTCATTTATCAAGAGACATCTTCTTCTTAGACCCTGTTAACCAGAAAATAAACCTTTTTTTCCAGTTTATGAGGAGTGAAACATGATAAATAATAATGGGAGAAATAACTGTCAAACAATTTACAAATGATATGTTGTGAAAATATGGCACCTTGATGATTTCTCCTAGGAAGACATATGCTGCAGCAATATCATGATTCAGAAGGTCCTTTGCTTATTGGGGATAAAATGTTGTGGATGGGCAAATATCAGCTTAAAGCTCAAGTTCAAGCTCACAGAAACACAGAATGATTTGGGTTGGAAGGAACCACAGTGGAGTCATCTGGTCCCACCTCCCTTCTCGAGCAGAGTCATCCCAGAGCACGGGGCACAGGACTGTGTCCAGACAGATCTGGAATATCCCCAGTGAGGGACACTCCACACCCTCTCTGGACAATCTGTTCAGTGCTCGGTCACTGCCCAGGACTGAAGTTCTGCCTCATGTCCCGGTGGAGCTCCCTGGGCTCAGTCCCTGCCCGTGGCTCTGGTGCCATTGCTGGGCCCCGGAGCAGAGCCTGGGCCCTGCTCGGAGCCCTCCCTGCACACAGGGACAGCCAGGGCTGAGGGCCCCTCCCAGCTGGGGCTCCTCTCCAGGCTGAACAGCCCCAGCTCCCTCAGCCTTTCCTCCTAAGAGAGATGCTCCAGTCCCTTCATCATCTTTGTAGCCCTCTGGACACACTCCAGGAGCTCCCTGTCTCTCTTTGTGCTGAGGAGCCCAGATCTGGGCACAGCACTGCAGATGTTTCCTCACTAAGGGTTATGAGTCTAATGCCAAACACGATGTTAAAATCACAGTGTTTAACATACCTGCTTGTGTTAGGTAGCCAAGAAAAGTTATGCAGATATGAGTTAGGAGGTGGATGTTGGAAGCATTGGGCTGGATAAGACAGGCAACTGTGTAGTCTGAAGATTTTCGAAGCCTTCAGTAGGCAGAAGCCACACCAGATCCTGCTGCGTGCCATGAAACTGCCTCCCCTCTCAGTGCATTTGCACAGTGGGACTTACAAGTCCCTTAGAGTTTGCACAGTGCTTGGGAATCGCTTTTCCTCAACATCAGGAAAAAAGTTGCTTCACACAAGATTACAGGATTTGAATGTGTTCATCCCTATTTTTGTCTTGAAGAAATATAGGAAGCCAAAGTGAGAACCTTATTCTGCATGCCTAATCAAATTATGCAATACTTCTTATTACCTAAATAATGAAAAACTATCTCATTTATTCATATTCTTATTCAAATGAGTAAAATTATTAAAATAAACACAAAGAATGTCAGTAAAATTTACATTTAGGCGCTGATTTGGATTATCTGGGCAACATTCAGGTATTGGTAGTCTTAAACAGGTCATTTGACTATAACCTAATACTAAAGTGACTCTAAGAACTCGTACAACCTCTTTATTAAAAATATGCAATCTTATGTAATTTTTCAAATGTGCTTACACACACACACACACTTTCAGGAGGAGGCAGGAAGGGAGAGAAAAGGAAGCTGAAAAGCAAGGCAACGAAAAAGTACTTAAACAGAAAGCAACTTGGGTCTTGCTGAAATGTTGGAGGTGGTGATTTGCATCTGTTGATTGCTTCCACAGAATCCAAGCAGAGTACAAGAATTAGCTTCTTCTACCTTGTTTAGTGGTAATTTTCAAACTGTACTGAAGATAACTTGAGTTCCCCAAAGCACAAGATTATCCTGACAATTTACCCCTACAAAAAAAGCTCTATGACCTGAAAGTGCAACAACATTAGAATCTTATTACAGACTTGGGATCACTTTGGGGTGTGATGTTATTATACCGATTCCTTTGTCTGCAGGATAACAGAGAACTAAAAAAATATTATCTATTATCTTCAAGACTGCTATACAGCAGAAAGGAGAAAAAAAACTCAGCAAAAATGTAGCTATAGCTTCATAAGAAAGTAAGAGTTCATGAAGTTTTCATTACCTACAATTTAATATATTGAATAAAAAAGACTTAGCTGATGAAGAAGAAAAAAAACAATTAAAATTTCTGGATCCTCACTCTGGCATTTAAGTATTTAAATTTTAATGTGTTCTATTATTTCATTTTCCTCTGTCTTTCAGAAGATGTCATTTAATATTTTTCACTTAGACTTACATATTTCTGCCTTATGCATACAAGGTTATTTCTGTGCTTTAAGGCTGACCACGAACTGAGCCACAGAGAATTTCCGAGATATAGAATATTTAGATTCAATTTCAACTAGGGTCCCTATACTGAGAATACCCTTGAGCCAGGATGCATACGGAATGCAAAGATCTGTTTTAATCACATGAACTTTCAGGACTTCAGTATTTTAATGGTGCAATCACTTCTGGCTTCCTGTATAGTTAAGAACAGAACAGTCAGTTCACCTTACACCTGAATTGCTCTTTTAAGAACCCAGGCTACCCTTGGGTACAGGTGTGGAAGCCACAGTGACTTCATTCTTAATTGCGTATAATATTTTAATTATCTAAGAAATTATCTAATCTAGACTGAAGTTCGTCTCTATTTATATCTTTATGAACACTCATGAAAATAGCAACTGTCACAATGTTATATCATGAAATATCAAATCAAATTTCTTCATCTAGATGCAAATAAGTGGCTTTTCATTTCTCAGATTATTGTATCTGAAAATAGGGTGTTCCACTCACATTGCTGGAATATATATAATTAAGTAAATTAGGAGCACGGGAGAGAAGGGAAGGAAAGGGAAGTGCAAAAGGGAAAAACAAAAAATGAAAAAAGAAAAAAGAAAAATGGAAAAAAGAAAAAAAAAAGAAAAGGGAAAATAAATGGGCTTTTTTTTAAAGGATAGTTTTGAGGGTTTTATTTGCCAAATATTTTTATGTCCTTATGTCTACTAAGAAATTCATATTGAAAACCAAGCATATGACTTTCTTTGTTTTTATAGTTCCAATCTTCCTTTTTCTTTTATAATTAGCACTTAATATGCTCCATCCAACATCCAGCCCTAGGAAAAAGGGCATAGATCTTATAATATTTGTGAAAAAAGAAACACAAATACACTTCTGGGGCTATTTAAATAATGGAAAAAGTTAAAATAATATATGCAAGAATCTTGACCTGTATCTGAATATATAGACTAGAAGTTTATTGGAAGTGTTCTTTGCAGTTTTACTGGAGATTCTATTTCCAAATGGAACAGGTTTTAAATTTATTCTACTGATCTTCTGGGATGAACTTTTATGGTGATGGTGTGCTACATCCATAAAATAGCACAAATACATCTTTCCTGCCCCTTTGAAGTTAGATTCCTATTGATCTGCTCATATTTATGCTTTTGCCACACACATTCATAGTTCCCACATGTATTGGAACTGTTGCTAACTTTCAAGTTTTTTCTGACGTCGTTTTTAACAAAAGCAAATACAGAAACTAAACTTAATTGAAGCTCCACTTGGTTGTTGCAGTAAGGGTTTTACATGGGTTATACATAAGGAATTAATTTGGGTTTTTATTCTATCACTTTTGCAATTTCATTCTAAAACAAATTGAAATTCCAGCATTGCCTGGAGCGATGGAAGAAAAAAGTTATTGAAATTGCTGCCTCAAGAACCTGACCACTGAAAAACTAGATTTCTTATAATTTTGGCTGCACCTGAACACATTATTTATTCATCTGAATCTGAAGAAATTCTAGTTAAGGACAGGATGAAATGGACTTGATGATGTTGAAGGCCTTTTTCAACCTTAGTGATTCTGTGATTCTATGATTCTTTACTGTGAAGGTGGTCAGACAGTGGAAATAATTGCCCAGAGAGGTTTTAGATTCTCTGTCCTTGAAGATATTCAAAACTGGACACAACCCTGAGCAACCTGCTGCAGTTGACTCTTCTTTGAACATGGATGTTGGTCTTGATGATCTTCAGAGGTCCTATCAAGGCCTAAGTAGTGATACTATGACTTTATGAATAAAATAAAAATTATTTTAATTAAATTAGTCACCTGTTCAGAAAGAAATGCATTCTATAATACCTCTTAATACTGTTTGGAACAATAAATTCCATATAGCTGAAGTAGTAAGTCATCACAAGGATAACTTGTCAGAGAAAAAACTTAATATTTTATTTTTTATTCCAGCTGAAAACAGGGTGTTCCAGTTGTATCTGGACACAGAAAAGCCAAATAATTTTTTCCGCAGTGGCAATGAGATTCAGGCCTCCTGTGCTATGATGATTCCTGTGTTCTGAGTTTTATTTATACGGAGATGTTTTCGCAAAGTAAATATGCTGTGAATCTGAAGACACAGAATAAATATGTGCAGAACCAGAGACCAGTATGTATTTGATGAAAATAACTTTTCAAGTCTCAAGGTAGATTTGAAATCAAAATCCCAGAGAGCATCCTGCTGAAGTGCTGTACTGGAAATTTACAGTTTGGTATTACTCATAATCTTTGAAGAATGTAAAATTAGGAATGGGCCACTTGCATAGAGTAAAACTAATCTAGTGTGAACAAAGAGATGGATTTTTGGGTTCACAAGGTAAGAGGAAATCTCCCATTAATCTTGTTAATTTACTGCACTAGCAAGTGTTATGCATCTTGGTTCATTTCTACAGGGATTACAGGGATGTATGGCTTCAGCAGATCCAGTTTAATTTGCTTGTATAAAACAAAACCGTGGCTCAGATACAAACAGTGACTTAAACACGGCAGTCACACAAATACACAAGTTATAGAAAATAATCTGCTTTTCAGCAACATATGTGCAGCATCCCAGGGAAAATCCTACCGACCTTAATCCGAACAATAGGATAAGGACATATCAAAAGATGATGTCTCTGAAATTAAAATGTGTTTGTTTCACAGCTTTCTCATGGCTATGATTACTGAGGAAGAGTTAACAGCAATGTTCAGCTGCACAATTTCCCTGAGTTTTCCACCCTGTGCTGGCCAGGGTAAACACAAACCAATGGTCCCTTCCCTTGAGAATTTACACAAAGCGATGCCCAAAAGAATCAAACAGAGAGTGAGATGAAGAAAACGAGGAACTAACTGTACACAAGACACTGACATTTCCAAAGGTCTATTGCATAGACTTTTCTGTTCTTTTCATTGTTATCACTGACAGAGAAAATACTGAGATAAACACAAAAAGTATATTCAATAAGAATATATTTGTTATTGCTTTTCTCTTAGGTAATCCTCTTCCTTCTGTGCATTCTGTGATTAATGACATTCTTTATCTCAGTCAATTCTGAAACCCTTTTTTCTCTAATGTATGACTTTTGAGTTCACTCTCTAAAATCATCTTCAGCTTTTATTTTTCATAAATGAGGGATATACATTAACCCTGAAGCAATGACACTTTTCTTGTAATTTGTTTTCCATGAAGCAGTGCAAAACTGTCAGGAGATTACAAGAATAAATTAAAGTATCATTTTGTAAAATTACCATTGTTTAATGGTTTTTAAATAGTTTTGAAGTACTTGCTACTATATGAGCTAGATATTCAAAATGAACAAACTAACTAACTAACTAAAAGAACCCACCAAAAAAAAACCCCAAAAAGTTATAAACTATTTTTAGTACTCTGTGTAAAGTGTATTCAGTTGTCAAATTAAGTAAAAGAGAATATGTTCCTCTAGTAAAAAAAAAAAAAAAAAAATAGAAAAAAGGTCAAAATGTGTTTTGGTCAGTATCCAAATACATGAATATTTAGCTATTAAAACTGTATTTTTTCTTATCATTTCTCTCCCTCTATATTTTCTGTGCACCTAAGAGTTTTATTTTTTGTTGTCAGCGCTCAGTCTGGCACTCAGTCTGGTGCTTGAAGTTGTACACACATGGGTGGACATGCATGGTGATGGAAGGTACTGACATCAGTTACGTGGTTCCAAGAGTAAATTTCAAATCCCAGTATGTAATTTCATTGAAGGATTTAATTTCCTGGCACCAGGTCTCTGCTAATATCCATTTACTGAACTTAAGTACCTGGGTTTATGCCATTCCAATGATCACCACTTTCATGAAGACACAAACTGAGTAACTTCTCATTAAAATCAGTAGTTGTTACTCTCCTTCTGCCTCCTGTGTTCTATCCCTCCTGGTATTCTTTCTGTTCCTACGTGAATGCTCCGAACTTTTATCTCTGCAGATACTTCCCAACCCTTACAGCCCTTCTGTCTCTTATATCGTGCCAGTTTTTCTACCCTGTGAAACCAGTGGCTCCTTTTTCTGATGTTTTTCACTTACTATTGACTACAACCAGTCACATTATTCAGTGTAATTTAAGTGTTTGATGCACGTAGCCTGTCCTTTATTTCTCTGCTTGCAAACGCATCCTGAGCAGAGTCATCGTTTGTCATTGTACACCAGCAATCTGCAGCCATCAATTTGCAAGGCAAGGTTTGTTCCTGAATTGTTTATCTCAGCAATTACACGCTTTGAATTCAAGGAGTGTAATTTCTGACCTGCAGGAAAGAAATTTAGTTCCAGGAGGAAAAGTTTTGAAGTCCTTGGACCAGGAATCTGCATGCTAGGCATCTCTCTGGGATAAAAAAAGTTTTTGCTGTTACTATTCGTATTTCTTCTTAGTCAAAATAGCAGGACTGAATTAATATTTTTTTCACTGAATCTTGTTTGACACACATTATTGGTGATTTTATTTTAGCAGTGTCAAGAAAATTACCAAAAAAAGTAATCGTACCTGGGATTTTTGCATTTCTATTAACTAAATATAGGAAAATAAAACTTCCAAAGCTTTGAACATTTATTTCTCCTCTTTGGTCTTAAAAGAATAGACATTTAAAAACAACACCTTAAAAGATTTTAAAGCCTAAAACTGAAATTTGAATTCCTGAACCAGAAAAGCATCCACTTGGAGTTCACCACATTGCTATCAAGTAATTTCCTATTATAAAAATCTTTCTGGGAAACAGTTGGATATGATAAAGAAATAATTATTTCCAAGTAGTGATATTAGCACTCCTTGTTGTGCTTTCTCCTTCTTCTTTAAAGACACACATTGAGAGGCAAATATCTACCAAAACAAACAAATCAGTGAATAAAATCATGTGAGGAAAAAAATGCAAACAAACCAAAACACAACACCTTATCAAAATGACTGAAAATTGAAATTGCTTTTAAATCTATTCCAGTAAAACAGTTCACAGTATTATTTCGTTGCAGAACTCAAGGTCAACTTGAGCATCTGAAGCTGAGCATCATGAGGTTGCTGCATACATTAATTACCCTTTAAAACAAACTTGGCTCACAGGTTCAATTAAGACTTACTTGCATGAAGATTTTTGAGTCACATCATTCAGGAACTATTGTTCATGGTGGGATTCTTCTGATCAAGTGCTTATTTAATGGGTAACTAAACACTAGAGTTAGTCTTAGAGGATTCTATGTGTAATATGAGAGGGGAATTCAGCCCTTCTAGGATGTGTTTGATCCCATCATAGCATAATTGTCTAAATCAGTTAAAGAAGTTAATTTGTAATACTATCTTTTTTTGCCAGTCAAATACTTAAAAAATTTCCCTTTAACCTTTTATGTCTCCAAGTTATGAGGCAGATGATTTGCAACCCTTGGTTGTACCATTTAGCCCAGTGAAACAGGGTTATAGCTTACTCCTCTGCAAGCAGATTTAAATCATCACCCCCGTTTTCCCTTCTTCATTGTACAGTGTCATCCTTTATGGCACTGCTTTCAGCTGCAGTTTATAGCCTTTTTCAGGTCCTCTAATTTTTTTATAGAAATACTAAATAACTAAAATTTCCAAAATATTAGAAATCTCCAGTCTGTACACAGAGGAGGTACACTTTGACACGAACCCTGCGGTGAAAACCAGTACATTGATGTACACATGTGGATCAGAGCACATAGAAACTAGTTTATTTTCTTTGTTCTATATCATAGTGTAGATAAAAATAACATGTATTTGATGGTCACACATGTGCACAGACCCATATAGATTTATTTTTCTATCCTTTGTTTTTGTAGAAGGAACTTAGTAGAACAATCAGATGTGCCTTGACAAGGGGGAAAAAAGGAGATGTTAGTTTTACAGCACTATTAGCTTCTCTGATGAACTTCTAAAGTAATCTAGGAAAGACATGTTCATTAGAGTCTCATTACTTGGCTGGGTAATTGCTGTTCGTATCAGAAACACAAATCACAAGAAAGGCTTATTAAAACAACCTATTAAAAATCTCAGACAGACAGACTGCTCTGCAGTATCTGCCACTAAGTCAGGTAAGTAGTCCCAAGGAAATTACAAAATTGGAAAGCCTTGTTAAGATTATTTTGTTGCCTTTCTGCTTTTAAGAATAGAGCTTTTTCTTCCCCTACTATTGTCTGTTTATCAATACCTTATCCCATCTAGTGTGCAGTGAGTCAAAAAATAGGATATCTATCATTTCCTATAGCAGATAATTTCATACACTAATAGACTTCGGTGCTAGGAACTTTATTCGTGCTGTTTAATCTTTATTTTTCTTGGGTTTCATCCTCTCACTTATTAACTCTTTTTATTCTTATCTATCTGCCTTCTTTAAGCTGATCATCAGTTGTCACAGCTGGTCACGGCACATCACCTGTCCTCCTGCTGACCTAACCCTCTCTCTGTCCTTATCCTCTTAATAGGTTCATATTTAACAAATACAGTTTTGATCCAACAAAGCAGATAAACACTGAAAAATATTAAGACACACTCCTTATGCTCCTTATTTTAAGTAATATCACAATGTTAAGTATTGTCATATTCTGTTGTACATATTTATAAATGAATTTTATTTAATTAATTAACGGGCATACTTTTGTCTGCCTCTCATCATTAATGTACTAAAAGTTGTGAGTAATCACACAATGCCAACAACCCTCTTATCCAGTGTTCCCCAGCACCACCCCAAAACTTTAATGGGTGAAGAGGACACCTGGCACGTGTGAAATCAAACTTTTAACTCAAAAATCCACAACACTCACCCAGAAAATACTGGAGGGACATTCTCTCCTTTTTTTTCCTTCGTAGGTTTAGTGCACGATGGCAACATTTACAGGCAATGTAATGATTTTGCAGTCAAACTTATAAATATACCACAGTTGACAGCTTTTAAATGTTTCATCGGTTACATACTAAGATGACGTGGAAGGACACATCTGGTAAATATTTCATGAATGTCATCAAGGGCAGAGTTACATTTCTAAGAGCTTTCAAATTAGTAAAAGAAAGTTGTAGGATTTTTTTCTTTTCAAGCCACAAATCTTCTGCTATGTAAAAGGTACTAAGGGGTACCCTAGGAAATGTTTAAAAAGACAGCTGTACATAACTAAATTCATGGTGTTACGTCAGGAAGGAAAATGTTGTTATTTTGGTCTCACTGGGCACTTTAATGACATTTAAAATGACTGGGGCAATAAATATTCTTCATAAACTCAGGATAAGTGTTTTGTGTGGCATTAGTTTATCATAAGACTATGGGCAGAATTTTACTAATAAACTGTTTCTATCCTGACAAAAAAGTAATAAAAGTAAGAAAAATTATAATTTTCATTTTCATTTAAAGTGAACTTTCTTGCTCTGAAGCAAACAAGGTATGGTTCTGCTACTTAAATAACAGACCTTTTTACTTGTTAACAGCCATAATTTGTAGGTAAAAATGATTTAAAAAATAACTATCACAGATTATAATCCCATCAGTAAAAATAAAAATTGAGTGGATGCATTTAATGCAGAATAAGCTTAAAGATCTCACCATGACATCAATAAAATTAATTAAAATATATGAATTTTTATCCTTAAGCTATAGCTCCTATTCAGATATTCCACTAAGGTTATGTTCCCTTTCTCTATGGTGTCTGACCATCAATTTTGGTAGATTTTAGGAATGCAGTATGTAAAAAATTACCACTAATATAATGCTTATTTCTCATATATCCACTTTTGTGTATAATTATATATAATTATATATCATATTTTCCATGAAGTTTTAATCTGCCCATCTATCTGCCCATTCAGCCTCATTATCCAGATCAGTAACACTTTCTTAGCTGAATTATTAATACTTTCTTACCTTCTAACTTTTTGCTAACCATACTTGACAAGGTTGTTGTTTGGAGACTTCTACCTTTTTTGAGAACCCTCTCTACCAATGAGGAGATGTAGCACCAGCTCCAAACTTCTACCTCAGTCCCAGGCTCTGCTGAGGAGCTAAGGTTCTTTGTACTGCCAGCTGGGCCCATAACTAATATGGAAAGACGCTTGAACAGTAACACGGCAAAACAGACCCAAAATGTTAAAAAAGAAGAATGCTCCTTGACACTCCAAGACATATCCATGGATCTGCCTTCAGTGCCTTATGAAAAAAAGGTCATTTGGACTCTCTGTAAATCTGGCTGCCAAGAAATAAAAAATGCTATCCGCAAGTTCCTGTTCAGTAGGTAGACATTAAATTTCACCACAAATGGTGTTTTGCAATACTTATTTGACTAACTCGAGCAGCTACTGTATATAGTGCCCATGGTTGAAATTAAAAAGAGACAAATTGAAATGAAAAGCTGAGTCTTAGCCAAAGCTGAAGGAATGCTGCTGATACCATCTGCTAGTACAGCCCACAGGAACCAGGAAACCACAGAATTAGCTTTATGTGAGGAATTATGTTTCATCTGCTTTTTAGAGAAGATTAACAGGAGCCTGTTGTCCAATTGCAATATCAGTACCCATTTAATATCACTTCTGATTTTCCTAGGAGTGATTTTTAAATCTCAGTTGAGAAATAGAAATGCTTTTTCCAAATGACACAACTCTTGCTGCATTGAAAACCTAGGTGAAACCAGTTGTTCTGTAAATTTTCCAGATGTGCTACTGATGATCCAGTCCTAGAAAACCAAAAATGATCAGGACTTTGAAAACTGTTATATGTGAGAATGAAGGAGATATAACTCCTTCATTTTAAGGTTTTAAAGTTGGGGTTTTTTTTGTTTTTTCTTTTTGTTCAAGCCCTAATAATTTTTTCAGATATGAGATTCATTGTTATATTAAACATTCAAAAGATGATTAAAATATGACATATCTTTAGACCATCGCCCCTCANCCTGGGGCTGTGTCACACCCTGGCTGGGACAGCCCAGGGGCCACTGGCCTCTTGCCCCCCTGGGCACCCCTGGGCTCATGTCCAGCCGCTGGCACCAGCACCGCCAGGGCATTTCCCAAAGGGCCCTTTCCAGTGCCTCTGCCCAGCCTGGAGCTGCAGGGGTTGGTGAGACTCCTGTGGCCTTGGCCTTGGTGCCCCTCATTCTGTTGGTCTCAGCCCATGGACCCAGCCTGTCCAGATCCCTCTGCACAGCCTTCCTGCCCTCCAGCAGATCCACGCTCCCACCCAGCTTGGTGTCATCTGCAAACTGACTGAGGGTGGCCTCAATCCCCTTTTCCAGATCATAAATAAAGATATTAAGCAGGACCAACCCCAGTACTGAGCCTTGGGTGACACCACAGTAAGTGGCCACCGACTGAATTCAACTCCATTCACCACCACTCCTTGGCTTTGACCATCCAGACAATTATTTTATGGCACAACTCTGAGACTTGCGGATTCAAATGGCAGCCCAGGCCTGCTGCAGAGAGAGTAACGGCATTCTGTGAGAGAATATAAAAATTCCTCCAGTGATTTTGGAGACCAGCAGAACATTAATACGAAATGGATGTGATATAAAAAGAATGGGAATAACTCTAGCCATACCTATGAAAGGAGCGGAGGAGGTGACTGGAAGAGATTTTTTTACTAGTTTTATTATGGAAGATGTAAAATGAACTGTACAAGGGCAGAACATTTCCAACTAAATGTCTGATGTTGAACCCGAACCCCAGACTTGTGGGTTCTGTCTCTGATGGCTCAGTGATTTGAAATGGGGCCTGAATTATGAGCAAAATTGGATATTGTCCTTGGCCTTAGCAGCTACAGAAAATCTTCTACATAGTTTGACTCTAGAAATTCACAGGGAGTAAGGGAGGTTTATGGCATTCAGTGTTGAGATTTATGTTTTCCTAACTGTGCTAATATCATGTGCTTACCCAAAAAAGCAACCAACACAAGGTAAAGTGTGAGCTAGGCTTTTTATATCAGTCGTTGCCAGATGCTGGTTTCTCAGCTAAATGAGAGTCCCTGCTAGCTCCACAGTCGATTTTGCTAACTGCAGTAGCTGTATGGGTGCACTTTTCTTCCAGAGAAAGGCCATAAGGCTTATTTTGGTATGCCGCTGTGCTATGCTTTTTGTTTTGCTTTCTCTTCAAAATTAAAATCTTTACTTAAAGGTAACTGTACTTCCTTGTGTGTGTGTGGAGTGTGAAGACTTTTAAAAATCATATTTTGGGATGTTTCCCTTTGGAGAATGTCCCAAGCCATTACAGACTGTAGGATAAAGAAGCTTTTGTGTTATTCGTCTGGAACTGGATGTGGAAACCCCAGTGGTGTTGGTACGGGACAAAATAAGTTTTCAGCAAAGAACAGTCATGGTTTGCAGAATCACAGTCTACTTTTCTAATAAATTTGCACATAGAAACCCATCAGGGATTAATCAATTTTCTGCAAAAGGTCTGCATTCCCACGGCACTATATTTTAGAGAAAAACAGGACAGGTACTAAATGAGAAAACTTTCACCAAAGGAAATGAGGTCTAAAATAAGGCACTGTGTCAAGAATAGGATAAATTCAGGGTTCCAATAAAGCCAGCTGCCAAATTTTGTAAATTATGAATTAGCTAGCAGAGCAGAGCTTTTTCCTGATTATCCTGTGTCAAAAGATCTCTATCAGTAAGAGGCAGGTTCCTGACTTTCATGCTGTACAAAGAGGCCTACAGCTTCAGTAATTACTAATCCTGCAATTCATCACTTACAAAAAAAAGTTGCCAGTGATTTTTTCTCACTGCTCAGAGTCCGGTCAAGATATTGTACTTACCCACAAAGGATTTTTACTTAATGTACAACCTGCAAGAATAATATCTTTGTGCTCTTTTATGGTCAATGTACAGTTTTCAGTTTATTTATTAGCATGGGATACACCACAACGCTGAAACAAAGTTACTGTACTGTAGATTATTTCTGTAGTATCCAGTTTCTGGATTTCCATTAAACAATGAAACTGTTTACAATGCCAATTACTAACAGTATCGTATCTTATTTCAGTTTATGTTAATCACAGAAAATTTAACTCTGAGTGTTACTCCCTTGTCTGGCAACCTAATTGATATAGTAGCTAGAAAATTCTTATTTCTCTTTCTTGTGAACATATTCTAGAAGCTGCATAAAATTATATAACAATCAAAGTGTTAAACAGGCAGATAATAACTGACATTTCAGATCTACTAATACATAGTTATAAATCAGATAATTTTATATCTCAGCAGATTTATTAATCTCAAAAAATTCATTTGAAGCAGTGGGATTTTAATAATGATATTCATATCAAATTGCTTTCTGAGCCTGACCTCATCCTAACACTGCTCTAAATATTTTTTAATTTTTTAATAAGCAAGAAAACTGCACAAGAAAAAGAAATTAAAATGCTGAAGAGCATCACATAACCACAATGTTGTAATTTTTATGAACAAGGTACACCCTTGTTTCACCAGGCTGTCTGTGCTATTTTAAGCCTATTCAATATTTGGAACAGGAACTTCCCATCACACTGTGCAAATGCCTGGTGTGAAAGATGCGTTCAGTTTAAGACAGTGGGACTCTTTTCACTGACTTCAGTGGAGTTAGGATTTCTCCCCATGAATTCAGCTTTTTATATCTTTTGTTTTGACTTCACATACAGCTGAGAGCAAGCGTTGATGTATGAGTAGCATTTAGACAGCAGTAGCCTGTGGAAGTATCATTACACATCTAAATCATAACATCTTTCCTGTTTCTTCCTTGCTTTCAGGGGTTGTAATTTGCTGGTCATCTACAACAATATTAAATTGTTTTACACTTCCAACATACACACTGAGCAACTCAAGTTCTCTAAGTTGAGTAGTGGAGATATTGGTTAGTCTGAAACTTATTTCCAGCCTATTCCTCATATGAGTCTTTTTGCTCTCTGGGAAAAGAATAAGCAAGCACTACTTGCTTTATGTTGTAGAGACTGAAAAGAAATTCCTATTATTTCTCAGTGAATGTCATGATGGGAGATGTAGCCCAATCAGTCTCCTCCAACAAAGCTGGAAGTCTGTACTTGCTTTATCATCAAACGTTATGCACGACTTAAAACTGAAAAATATTTTGTCTTTTTTTTTTTTTTTTCTCCTAAAGATTTTCAGTGTTTCTCACAGGCTTTTTTTACCTTGTTCTTCTTTTTCCTGGGCATTTTTTCCAAGGAACAGGGAAGGGATGGAAGATAATAGTATTGCTAATCAAACTTTGGGCTTAAGGGATTATAACAAATTTCTTAGCTTGCATTTTCTCTGAGTGTTCTTGCTGAAAGAGCTAGATTGAAATCTCTAGAACTGAAACTGTAGGACTTGTAAAATACTATGTCTGGGTTTTGAGTTTTGCTGTATTTTCTCTCAGTATGTTTCTTGGCCAAATATTCAGTCTAGAGATACTGGTTTTAAATACCGCCTTGCTTCACTTGAATTTCCAAAAAAATATACATAATGGATACAATATCTTCAAAGCCAAATAAAGAACTGGGACGAAAAATTCCAGGCCCAGACTCCTTTTCTCCTACTGTAAAACAATTTCCAGAATTTAGAAAGCAATGTTTTCTCAAAACTTTGACTACACTGATATAATTTGAGGGGAGCAAAAAAAAAAAAAAGTAAAGTAAGAATGCAAGCAGGACTGGCCTTTCATTAGATTTAGAAAAACTCCCCAAGAGTGAAAGAAAAATACATGGAAATTTTTTAATTACTTGTATTTTTGTGGCTCTGTTAGTAACTCTTGATTCTATTGCAATTAATTCAGAAGCTTTATATGATACGGAAACTGCTTCAAACGGAATTGCAGTTCTCCCACAAAAGATTTCCTTTTCCTTGATACACTCTTTAAGAAGAAAAATTGCCAGTTTCAGAATACTGGGTTCCTAATTTAGAGACTGAATCTAAGGTAGGTAAATAGGATCAGTAACACCTATCATGACTCACAAACATGTGATGAAATCTGTCCCATTTTAATCCTTTTGCATCTGAAACATTTCCAGTCTCAAGGAGTCATGACAGCAGTTAATACATAATCTACATTCATGTCTTCTCTTCAATACTTTAACAGCCAAAGCCACACTGAAGAGAAATATTTTATTCAATTTTGAAGTGAGGTATCTTCTTTTAATGTTATATTTATTGAATACAGTGACTTAAAGGGAGAAGTGTGAAAGGAATAATTTGAAGCCAGTGCCTGAGTTACCTGAGCTGTGTTCAACAGAGAGGCAGATAGAAGCGGAGTTGCTCTTGGAGAATGATGTACTTCAAACATCAGTGATGTCTCCAAGGTATTGCACTACAAACCGATCCGATATTCCACAGGCCTCGTTTCAGCAACATGGTTTTATTACATGTTTTGGTATGTAGGACTACTCTGACAGTCAGGTCCTGCAGTGTTCTATGAAGGCATCAGAAGAGCTAAAAAGGAATAAATTTCCTTCTCTTCATCTCCTATGCACATTGTGTGGGTATTATAGAAATGATCCTTCCATGGTGGATGAGAGGTGTCTCAATGTGGATTAAGCACCTTACACGAACACTTATTTAAAAAAAAACAACAAAACTTTAAGCCTACATATACATTTCCAGTCATTTTTAAATACCTACTATTCTTTGAAAAAGTCTTTGAGCTGAGAGTTGGAATCTTGCTGGATGACAGTTTTTTAAAAGCAGTGCTGATGCATTTAGATCACTTTGACATTCTTACAAATATTAACCATGGCCAAAAAATATGGTCACAGTCCAAGTGAAATAATTTACATCTTAGTCATAACTTCTCATTTGGATACAACACTGGGCTCTGTAAGAATGACAACGGCATTGTCAGTGTCATATGACAGCTATCTTATAAGTCAGCACACGTTCTCTTCTTGAGACATTAAAAATTCTCACTGGGTTTTGTCTTCTTATCTGACTAGGACAAAAAGGTAAGTTATATGTTTTTGCACCATAAAAGAAAATTCAAAAAAGTGTGCTCAAAGACAGGAAATTACAGCAAGTTCTCAAGAAAATCTACTTTGTAGATTGAAATTCTGCCATGTTTATACTTCCAGCATATTTTCTAAGTAGAAAAGATTTATGTTTGGTGCTTTGCTTGTTTAGGTATGCAGCTGTGTATTGAATGGCCGCTAACTGATGCCATACTGGATGCAGTACTCCTGAAAAAACAATCTTGACATGTTTGACATAGATTAGTCGTATAAAAGGCATCATTGCTAAACTGTCTGAACATAAAACAAAGTTCACTTAATATTGCTGAATGGGCTGATGAGGTGAAAGTCCTCTAGGTGACCTTATTCCGTCAGTAAATGCAACTAGGGGGAGACCAGGCAAGATGCAATACACCTTTCAGCTCAACAAAATTGAGTGGACCCAAAATAGGGTCTGATGCTTCATTTTGGACAAAGTGTAGTGGCTTTAAACTCAGAGGGAATAGGTTTAAGTGATAAGCAAGAAATTCTCCCCTGCGAGGGTGCTGAGGCTCTGGCACAGGTTGCCCAAAGCAACTGTGGTGGGCCCATCCCTGTGAGTGTTCAAGGCCAGCTTGGACAGAGCTTGGAACAACCTGGGATAGTGGAAAGTGTCCCTGCCCATGGCAGGGAGTGGAATAAGGTGGTCTTTGAGGAACCTTCCAACCTAAACCATTCTATGACTCAATTATTCTTTTTTTTTGAAAGTGCTTGTAAATCATAGGCAGTGATGAGATAGAGTTCTGACCACGCAGGATTTTTCTCACTGTTTAGCATTTAACAATACAAAACTTATAGTTAAGTCTGTCTTGCTATAAATACTATTACTAATGTAACTATTAAACAAGGTCTATATCTTTGGATGTGTGACCGTGATAATCTGATAGAAAGTCCTAAAAGGAACAAAGCTCCATTTCATACCTGCAGTAAGAGACTGTGTGAAAGGGTGGCTGAATAAGTTCAGGGTCATAAGGGTAAATATTTTAAGAATACCTTCCAAATTGAATTATATGCCTTAAATCTGTCCACCTGGAAATTCAGAATAAATTCTTGACTCCTTTTCTAGATTCCTTTTATACACAGGAGAAGAGGTAGATACACCAGGGTCATATGTACCACCTGTCTCTACTTTTAGGATCTATACTTTTGGAATGGTTGGGTAACACTCTGAAAGTGTTTGTCTCTATTGATTACAGAAAGGATGCAAACAAAAAAATTGCTTAGAAACTTATTTTTAACCTTCTTAAGTGTAGCGGCGTGAATTCCAACTCAGGTGTTTTAATATTGCTTTCCTGATAAGACAGCACTGTAAGATAATTTAGGATACTGTAAGATAATGCAATGAAAATGCATTTTTCAAGGGCCCAAAGAATGGGCCATCTGGTTTTTCTCAAAACCACGTAGAGAGCTAAGACACATTCTACTTTGTAGCTCTACCCTAATCCTAAGAGAAGTTGCTATCTGCTGACCTCAACCACAGTGGCTCATATTCAGCTCCTTTCAAAAACTTCTGCAGCCAGGAAATCAGCTGGCATGATATATAAGCAAAATAACTCAAAATGACTGGAGGATATTTTCAGTGTATTAAAATCTGTTTTATTTTGTAGAAGATATTTTCTTTTCTTAAGAAGCTTTCCTAATGTGTTTGTTAATTTATGTCCCCTTTCTACATTTTGTAGCCTACATTTCTAAAGTTTCTGCTTTCCTTTTGTTTTTTTTTGTTTTTTCTTTTGAGGGTTAATCACTTTAATTAGAGCTCATCAAGTCCTGAAGCTAAATGTAAGCAGCAGCAACTGACTGTTGGACAGAATGAAAAAGCCAGATTCTACCACGCCACACTGAACAATGTGTTACCTCTGGCCCATGTATTTAGCACCAGAAATCATTTTATTTTCTCCAAAATATCCCACAGGCATATTTAGTTTTCACAGCAGGCTGTTACGTAACAGCAGACAAGGCATATTCAGATAGCTAATGAAAAGAGTCATGCACTAATTCTGTTCTTTCTGTGCAATAGCAAGACTAACATCAGTTCTGGTCCAGGAAACACGTAGCTGTGGGCAAAATTTCAAGTTAATGTGCTCTTCAAAGAGGAGTTGGGTTGTTTTTTACCAGCTAAAATTGTCTATCCGTGTCTGACTTTATAGCTACTCTCTCAGGGGATCAGGAAAGAGGCTCCTCATGTATAGCTGTTTCATGGAAAAACTTTCTTGAGACAGGTAGCTCAAAACATAGAAGTTAATCTTAGGACCAGGATAACTGACCTGTGTGAATCTCTAATTCACCTTGATTTTTTTTTTTCCTTTTATTTTGTACATAGTAGCAGGAATAAATGCTTGAGGGGATTTTCACGAATAATTTCACAAAAATTCTTTATAAAAAAGGAATACGACACTTCGGCCTTCCTCAAGAAACACGTTCTCACATGATTTGTCACGTCCAAAAGATTCACAAAAGGCATGACACGGCCTTAAAGGACAAATTAGAAAGGGCTCAGTTTGACTGACAAGAGGAAAGCAGCTTTTGTCTGCCTGACCCATGTCAAGTGTGGACAATGAGCCAGTGTAAAGGTCAGTGTGAACAACAGCCACGGGGAATTCCAGCCTTCCGAAGACAAAGCACCACGACCAGTAGTTCTGAAGTCTATACAGCCTGAAATGAATGGAACACTTTATGAAACCTGTTTTATACTTAGCAAACACTGAAGAGACTAACAGGTTTCAACACACTTTCTGCATTTTTTTTTTTTTTTCGGTTTACATCACTTATGGCACTTTAGGTTCAAAATATCCTTACTGACAAAATTATATGCTTAATTCTTTTCTATGTGGCAGTCAGATATCTTCTACAATGATCCTAATTCACAGAGATGGATTCAATGTTCCCACAAACATGTCCCAACTGCTTAATCACTCTTTAAGCCACTAGTAATATTGTTCTGAACTGCCTGGAGAAGGAGACAACTAGAACCACTTTCTGTGGAATATGTGAACGTATTCATACCATAGAGTTAGATAATAGACAGTACAGAGTAATTCTCTTTTTTATTAATTTATATGAAGAAAAAAAATTAGTTTGGGGAAATTCATGCAGTTTTAGTTATCTTTGGATATCTGTGTGCCATGAAATGCAAATATCTTTTCTAAGTGCGGTCATGAAAATTCACTTAAACACAGAAGTCTGTAAAAAGCAAAATAATCTCTGATTAGCTTTCTTGCCTCCAAAATTGTCACAGAATCACAGAATGGACTAGGTTGGAAAAGACCTTTGAGATCATCAAGTACAACCTATGACCTAACACCACCTCATCAACTAAACCATGGCACTGAGTACCACATCCAGTCTTTTGTTAAACACATCCAGGGATGGTGACTCCACCACCTCCCTGAGCAGATGATTCCATTGCCCAGTCCCTCTTTCAGCGAAGAATTTTTTCCTGATGTCTAACCTAAACTTCCCCTGGCATAGCTTAATGCTGTGTCCCCTTGTTCTGTCAGTTGTTACCTGGGAGAAGAGACCGACCCCCACCTGGCTACAACCACCTTTCAGGAAGTTGTAAGGAGTCATAAGGTCTCCCCTGAGCCTCCTTTTTTCCAGGCTAAANGTGGAGCCAGTGCTGCATTTATTACAGAAGCAGGATCCCCGGCCCCCCCACCCCTCGCGGCCCCTCAGCCCTGGGCTGTATGTCACCCGCTTTTGTTGCAATTCAATGGTTGAATAAACTCTATTACTGCTTATCATAACTTCTGCGGCTGTGTCATCTCAAAGACAAACTGGGTGACGATCAGGTCCCTTATGTGTTTGGTTCCGTGAGAGTGAATTGGAACATATGACCTCTTTCTGGAAGTACTCAAGATTCAATTTCAGACATAGCAGACAAGTGTAGCAAACAATATCCCCATCTCATGATTTTATCTCTAATAATTTGCTTGCAGAGTGCAATAATTCATTGTGGACCCACACTTCAGTAGTAAATTAGTACTCCCACACCCTGTACTGGCTCAGCTCTTGTGCCTATAAGACCAGAACTAAAATTCTGACCCACGTCTTCATACACAATCCCAGCCTACTCACACTTCAGTAGCTTCTTCAAGAAGGTGAATTCATTATGTATTCTTTTATGAGAAGGGATGTAATCTGAGTTACAGTCTGTCAGTTGTCCCAAAGGGAAGCAAATATAAAAATACGCTTTCTGAGTTTGCTGTATTTTTTACACTCATTTTCTTTCTTTTCTTTTTGCACTTTAGATTTTACGTAGAAAATGTATATTGAATTCTTGAAGATCATCATATAATAACAGTGGAAATAGATATTCCTGAAAGAACTTATAAAGTTGAAGTTTCTTTGCAGCTTGTAAACAACTTCAATATTGCATGGCATGTAAAAAGGCACAAAAAAGGAAATCAATTCCAAAGCTGAAAATGAGAAAAACAAAATCCCAATAAACTAAATTAACAAAAATCAAGAAGGGCAAGTTGGTACTGGTGACCTTAACTGACCTACATTAGAGGGTAATTACTACCAAATCAATAGTCCTTATGCATAACTATGGACATAAATGGTCAATGGAAAGTGATAAAGAATGGTGATCAATAAACATAACAGTCTGGCACACTGTTGTCCAAGAAGTGGGACAAAAGTTATTACTTTTTTATTTTGGATTGCCAATACACCAATCAAGATTCATCAAAGTTTGGGACTTGAGTATTTTCCACAATACACTACATTATTGTTCTGTTTTAAATCTTTCCTATAACACTGACTTAAATGACCTGGTCACAACATGGCTGCTTAGTGATCAGCTTCAGTGCAATTCCATTCTACTGGCCTCTGAACTGCCAACATTCCTGAAGAATGTCTATGAATATTGTCTTGGTTCTTGTGGAAATAGACATGCAGCAGTTAGCAGTTTTGAGATCAGAGTCAAATCAAAATGTTTCTTTGCCAGGACAATGTAAACAAAAGAAGCAAGGCTTTGAGCTTGAGAGCCTTTGTTGAGATGGTGAAATTCCTGTTGATGGGTGATACGCAATTTCAGGTGTCTGAAACAAACTGCAGTAAAATATCTGACAAAGGAAGGAAAGGAACTTTTTCATTGAATCCAAGTAATCTTGAATGTGGCCCTTGATGAAGACCCAAGGGTACAAAATAAATTAATATTTCTCCCTGATCACTGCTAGTGAATCAGTCATGAGCAGTCATTCAGAGTTGCACTTAATATTTCAGAAAATATTCCTGATTTTTAATTTTTGCAGTCTAATTTGCATTCACTGAGAGACAGCAGTCAATCAGCTATGTAATATGAAACATAATTTCCCACAGCTTCACACATATACACTCCTCCTCCTACAGTCTAAGAACCTTGATGAAAATTATCCCCAGGATGTGTTTTCTATAGACAGTACATGAACTTTTGTACAGGCAGTATTTAGCCATTCCTTGTGATCCTGGCTAGGATCCACTCCTAAATGTGTGGTTCATCTGAATCAAAAATAGAACCCAAAAGTATTCACAAAGAAGGATTATGATTTTGGCAGTTTAGAGCTGGATTAAGAAGCTTTTTCTCACAAAGATGACAGACTTACTGTTTTAGAAATAAGGCAATCTGGACAAGGGACCTGTCTAAAACCTTCTCAAGTACGTTGTCTCAAAAGGACCTTAGATGATTTCAAAGTAGATACACTGCTTTAAATTAAGAGAATGTACACCCTTTTGATCCTCTCAAAAATTAATTTTGAGAAGAATTTTACCTATTAAAATGGTTATCAGAAATAGTACTATAAATAAAATTACAGCTCCATTGCTAATACTGCTTTTAGATCTTATCCCTTTGGATGCCCAGAGCATATTACCCTGATTCTTTAGTGATATTCATAACATGTTCCGTGTCCAAATTGGTGAGTGCAATCCACTGCTGTGGTTCCAAGAACTTCAGTAGGACTAGTTGCCTGCTCTGGAATAAGAGTTATAATTTTCCGATATCAAACAAAGCTAGATAAACGCATCTTGTTCCTCACACCTTTTTTTCTACACATTTTTTGCTAGCCAGCAGGGCTGTTTAAGACTGGTCAGAATGGATGTCCTTGGATTTCAGAATATGACAACAACTTTGATTGTCATCCCCCCCTTCCTTTGGCTTTCCCGTGATTAATTTGTTGTTGTGAATAGTCAGTGTACATGTGGACATGAAGCTCAGAGTGACACCAGCCTCTGAATCACTTTACCCTGGGGTAGTGCTATGGTCTCTTCCACCGTGACGCACATTGTCTAAATTGCTTGAACATGTTTATGCACAGCTAACGGATGGTGTTGTAAGGAATAATGTTTTGGCTACACATAAATCTGCCTTTAGACCTCATTCCATGATAAATATGTTAGTAGCTTTTACACATGATTTGTTTGTACCTCAACACAGTGCACAATTGGCAGGCAGCATTGTTGGTGACTGATAGCATCCTTACAGCTTTAGATTTGGATGATTGCGGCCTTTGATTAAAATACATTGAATTTTCTGCGTGTGCTATTCCCTGGTTTGGGATTGATTAAAGAAATTATGGTGTGCTTTCTTGGGTATGCGTGTATGACTAATTACTGGTGGTTGTCTTTGGAACAACCATATCCATGAAACTGTTTGACCACAATTTACAAATTTCAGTTCTGTGACTTTTACTCAGTAAAACAGAACTTAGACCTGCAAAGCCAACAGGACTGCTCCCATGAGCATCCTCAGAGAGGCTGGCAACTGAGCTTACTCTCTCCAGTAAAAAAACAACAGAGATTTGTGTGAGGGTAACATGCACATTTGATGGTAGCTCTTCAAAGGATCTGCAACTCTTTAACAAAATTGTTTGTTTTCTACAAATCCCACAGATAAAGTCTTTCCAGTATCTGCAAAGTTTCTCCAGTGCAATAACTCAGTTCTGTTGGTGATGAGGATGTGCCAGTTCTGCAAATAAAGCCCCTCTTGAATTAAAGGAACATATTTGCCTGAACCATAGCAATTTTTCCTTGGAGCCAGTGAACAGACCATGTGGCCTTTTCTTTCCTGATATAGTGTGTTCTTCATCCCTCACTGTGAAAGTCCATGCTTCCAGCACTGAAATGCCCTGTTTGTTCCATGGCATTACATTACAGCATGGCCTCAACTGTATCTATTAACCAAAATTAAATTTTATATGTCCGCATATGCATGTGTCTATATATATATTCACCTGTACTCCACGTGTGTGTGTGTGTGTGTGTGTGTGTGTGTGTGTGTGCTCGATGTTTCAGTAGCAGCCTGCAGATCCTCAGACGAGGAGGTTCTGCATGTTTTTAATGTAGACTTGCAAAGCCAGGTAAAGATGATCTTACCATCCTCCAAGCATTGGCACATTCCTCAGAAATAACAAAGTTCCAGATGTGGGTTTATTGAAGAGCCAAGGCTGTGATCTCCTCTATTGGCACTGGCTGGTGTAGTGTGCTACCATTACTTTTCTGTGACTCCGCAATTTCAGAGTCTCCTCATTTTTACTGGGACAACATTTCTCCCATCCATCCACTAACTTAGTTATTAGCAACATGAAATGGATACTTATAACTTTTTAAATTGAATTAAATTGAGACCTTTAATGTAAAGGCCATTATTATCAATTGTGGCAGTACCATGAGAAGGCATTATCTGGTAATCTGGCAATATCTTTAATGCGTGACATAAGGAAATGTGTGTTCCTTGAGCGTTTATGAAGTAAAATCAACCCTCCCTTCCGCACTTTCCACATGTGAAATATATGTGCCTAGCTGAAGATGAGTGATAGGGCAAAGCCAAAATATACAGGCTATTAAAATGTTCTATCTCCTTTCTTCTGTCACTCTTCCTAATTACTCTAATTGGCTAATGTTCTGAGAAGTATCCTGGTAATAGAAGAAAAGAAGAAGGTGATGGCTCTTGTGACGTATGACATTATCTGAAAACTGTCAAACGACAATGTTTCTCTCAAGGAATAATACTCCCTTTACTTGTTAACATTTTCAATGCAAGATCAAAATATTTTGTTGAGAAACATCACCCTGGAGGTCAGAACTAAGGCAAAGTAAAAACAGACATTTCTACAGGCCAAATGTTTTAACTGTGCTAAACACTTCTGTAATCATGACTTGCAGCATTAGGTATTTTTTAATTTTTCAAGATTACTGCTCAGGGGTAGCATTGTCTGATCACAATGTGCACTTAAACATGATCTAAATTTGTTCTTTGCTTCACTGAAAAGAGTCATCTTTGATTTTGCATGCAAGGAAATAATGCACTGAATTCCTGTGTAGCCCCTTGCATCCCAGGGACAGCCAGTCAAACAAGTCACACACTACTGAAAGAGGTTAAATGTCCTCTGCACAGTCATAATTCACCAAATATATCAGGCAATAAAATGCTGTGATAACTCACTTTTCATGACAAACCCTGTAATGAGAAGTGAAAATGGGAAAAATTCATCTATTCGCTTGACATAGATTGTAACTAGAAAGAGAAAAACTAGCCCAGAATTAACTCATTCTTGCAATGACCACACAGCTGCAAACAGACTTTTCTCCTTGGTTGCCTTCTTGAGTTTTTTATTTTATTTACCTACTTTTTTTTTTATTCTTGAATAGCTCTCTAGCAGCATTACTAGAGAACAGTAGCTAAAAATTAATAAAAAGAAACATTTGAAAGTGTCTACCCAGGTAAGGTCTATTTCCACTGAGCAGAAGAGCAATCCAGAATTCCATTGCATTTAAATGCATAATTGAACCACTGTCTAAGCCATTTAAAGAAACCTGACTTCTTATTTTCGAGTTTACAGCTCACTAAATTCACATATGCTCAGCTGTCACAAACAGATAACTTCTCCCCTTTTTATGTAGATACTCTAGGTATAGAGCGCATGATACATGGAATAATGGACTGCAAGGTAATAAGAAAATGAGGGAATTAGTCACACTCATCTTTAAAAAGTATTGTGCTGTGATCCAAATGCCTCTAGCCAGATCCTAATACTGGGTAGATGATGGAAATAAATACGCTGGAAATCAACAGATATGAATAATGCAAATTCTTCATACATTTGCAAGAAGCCATAGAAAATGCAGTTGAAATAAGGCTGTTTCTGACACTTTTGCTGTATACAGCATTAAAAGACTCTCATGGGGGCTCTCAAATGAACAGAGGGGCTTTTGCACCTTTTTCTCTGTAAACAAGAAGGTCTAAATGCCTGAGACATCTCAGGAGAACAGAGCGAAATAGTACAGAGCATATCACAAAAAAATGGGGATGAAGAGGTGGCTCGGCTACATAAAATTATACGACAGCAGAAAGCTTAAAAATTATTAAGACTATGGCATTTCTGGCACACTTCTAGAAAGCTACATCATGTAGTATCAAAGTGACCTTTGCCTGTCTTGTCACACCACATCAGCTTGTCTTTTGTTGCTATGCCTATTGACAGCATGTTCTGTGATGAAGCATGTCGTAGTATGGAGGACAATAAGAAACGAAAAGCTAACCTTTTGTGACACATATTGCATTAAAACACCAATAATACATTTCGATCTCCTCGGAGGATCAGAATGAATGTCTCCCATTGTGGCACAGGAACACATGTTTACAGATTTGAGTTAAAATAAGTTTTCAAGGAAATGGCCCAGTATCCTGTTGTTTTGAATGAAAGTGAGATCCTCTTACACAGAGGATTATTTTCTCTCACAATATATGTCATTCTGTTCTCTTGTGTGGTGTCAGTAGTGAGATCTATTCCCTGGCTTGTCCCTTTTCAGGAGAGAATAGAAGTGATTTGGTATCTACTGTGCTATGTACAGGAAACTTCTGAATGGGAAACACAGGAAAAGCTCTTCCACTCTCTGCAGAGTTGGAGTGCTCAGAGGAGCTGAGCAATCCCCCCTCTGCCTTTCACATCCAGTTAAACAGGTGTTTTTATCTGGGAAGGTGTATGGACATGAGTGAAACAAAAACAAAACAAAACAAACAAAAAAAACACAAACAAAAGGTAGGGGAAGCAATACAAAAGAAATGGCAGGAGAAGACTGATGGCAAAGCAGAAATAAGTAGAATGACAAAATGTGAAGACTTAGTAACAAGGACAAAGAATAACAAAGAAGCATATGGTGCAGGTAGGAAACCATGGGAAAATGAGCATGGAAGCAGGCAGTTCAAACAAAAACGCTGATGTGAAAAGCAAAGCTGGAAAAACAAGGGGAGTCAGAAAGACTGAAATATGCAGAAGAGAAACAGGACTCTGGTAGCCTGCAGCCCAGAGGTTCGTATTTCAGCTGCTATTTACACTTCATAATGTCTCTATAACAGCAGGTAATACATTTTAATACATTTTTTTAAAATTTCTCTGCTTCTCAACTACAAAACAGAACACTGGGACAAAGTATTCTGTCAGGAAATACTTCATTTATTACTTGATGAATTTTTTTCTAGATTTTCCTGACACAGTCTACAAGAAACTGGTTGTGTTTTCTTCCTTTCTTTTCTCATGTACGGCTAACCTTCAATGCTAACATTACACTGCATACATTATTATTTAGTATGCCACCAAAATGATATAGTTTTTTGTTTCTGAGAAACATGGAGCCTACAATTTTTTCATAAATCTTAAGTGGCCCTAAAGAATACATTTCTGAAAAGCCTGATCATTTGAAAAGTCAATGATACAGCTTCTACTATCTGATCTCTCTTTGCATTTGTTATTTGAACAATTAAGTTAATTTGATGTTATCACAGTCAGAAATTTATACAAATATGAGTAGCAGGAAGAACAAGATAAGTGAAGAACAATTTCTTTCTTTAAAAAGGCAAACAGAAAACAACAAATTAAATCAGAATAGTTATTAAGTAAAAAACATTGCTTTAACCTAAAAAGAGTTTGAATGGCCTCCTATGAGAAAAATTCTCTGAGGATTGCTACATGCAGAAAAATTCACTTCTGACCAGAAGCTGTTTGAGGATTAGATTTGTCCTGAAAGAAAGGTCATTTTCTGTTTTGCTGATGTCCCTGGGCTGTGCTGGTGGGCACTTTTGGAGAGCATGTTCTGCCTTGCAAGGCCACATCATCTGGGCTGTGCCACGAGGAGAAGCAGCTGACAGTGTCTGATATAAAGACTCATGCCTTGCGATGCAGAAACACCCACCCTAGATCCTTGGATTTAGCTCCAAAGCTGGAAAGAGTATGGCTCTAGCAACACGGTTCTGAGCACAGTGTAGTTAAGCAAGACTAATTAGTGCTTTGAGCAGTGTCTTACAGAAGAGACTAAACTGTTTCTGGCCTACAAATTATCCCCGTACTTCTCATCTGGACAATTTCTGTTATTTTACGTGAGGCCTGGGATCTCTAGATTATGCTATGGAGAGATGCATACAGTATTCTTGCTATGATATTTTTCTCCTTTTTTTTTTTTTTTTTTTTAGCAGTACTTAAAATAAATGAAGAAGGAGTTAATTTAAAATTGTGTATCTATGTATTTTACAATATATGTACACTTAGCATTATCTTGTGTAGATTCTTCTTCAGGCAAGTTTACAAGCTGCATTAACTAAAACTGTAATCTTTTACATAAAACATTTTTCAGATGTTCTTTCATATTTGCAGCATGAGTCAAACAATTCATCAAACCAAAAATGGATCCCTTTCATTTCAACAGGATTGACATTCATTTCTTTTTAATGGACTGGCTGAACAACCCTTGTAATCATTTTTAGGAAATGGATTTTTTGTAAATTGTTTTCTACTAAGGTTTGGGTTCAGGTGATAGATTTATTCATCTTATATTTTTTCTTCGCTGTAAGATTTTTTCATTAATTAATTAGCATTTAATTAATAGTTAATATGACCAAGGCAGATACGAGATAAAAACCATTGCTTCTCCAGTAATGGAGTTAGTTATAATTAAGAATTATATTCACCTTTACTCTCTGGACTCTATAATTCTTCATAAAGGAAAAAAAGACATGCTGTTAAACTGGGATAAATTTGGCCATGTATTTTGCCAAGTTATAACTCGAGTTCTATAATTTTATTTTTTGTTTTGTGAATCAATCTTCTCTACATGAACAAGTGAGAGTGGCAAAAAAATAAATACCAGTCACTGAAAAAAATACGCTATTGAGAAAGAGATCACACTTTTTGGTGTCATTTTCCCTTCCAAAAAGGCTCTTTTGCTTTGCATTTCAAAGCAAGATGATGTGGACTATTACAATTGCTCACTTTGAAGACAAAAGAAGTAGTTCTGAACAGGAGAAGAAGAGAAAAGAACACATTTATTCTGTAATGAACAGAACTCACTGTATGAGTTCAACTCCCCTTACCCCCATCATTTCTAAAAGGTATCCTGAGTTCTGAAGTAGAACACCACCACATTTTTCCCTAAAAAGTCAGACCTTCTTGCAGCTTTGCTTTTCGAGTTGAAGAATCATGGTTTTGTTAATGCTGGCTTCAATGGCTTTAATGTAATGGCTTCAGGTGACATGGGGCAGGGATAGATGGGTTATTAGGAAGAAATTCTTCCCTGTCAGGGTGGGGAGGCCCTGGCACAGGGTGCCCAGAGAAGCTGTGGCTGCCCCATCCCTCGAAGTGTCCAAGGTCAGGTTGGATGGGGCTTGGACCACCCTGGGACAGTGGAAGATGCTCCTGCCCATGGCAGGGTGCTGGCATGAGATGAGTTTTAAGGTCCCTTCCAGCCCTAGCCACTATTGGATTCTGTGTCGATTGGTAGCTCCTTCTTAGCATGAGCAAAGCCACTCCAATGACTACTGTGTTTTCGCAAAATACACTGAGTTAAAAACACCCAGAAGGAAATAAACCCACGTTGAATGAAAGAACTGGAGAATAGCCAATCTCTCAAACTTTTAATAATTAAATCTAGCTGCAAGTGCTTTTTCTGGCCCTAGCCCAAGCACAGCTTTTTTATTACGCTAGGCCGTTTAAGCACATGTAATATGCTAAGCTCTGCATGTTATTTCAATCCTCATTAAGTTGTTTGACACGCGGTGAAATAAAGAATTATTATACATCTGAAGTTGTGAGAGAGGAATGGGGAAAAAAAAAGTTATCCTGTGTCTGCTGAGCAGGTGAGAAGGTAGAAACAAGACTATAACAACCTTAAATAGTTAATCAAAATATCACAATTTCTCTGAACATGTTTTTTTTTCCATTAATACTTATCTCTACCTCTTTTCTTTAAAATCCTTTTACGATTTCTTCCTTTAAATACAGTGGGAACAATTCCCTCTCTATTTCTATTCCTTGTTTCCTCCATATTAGAATAACAAAGCAACTCTATGGCTTGCCTCAAGCTGCAAAAGATGGGGCTGACAGGGTAGGGATATAGAGGCCCTGTGGGCACAGTGATTTTTGAAAACACAATTTAGTTCCGAGGCTGCATCATTAAGAACTGGTGCTTGGTTGGCATTATCTAATCAATGTCCCTGTCTAAAATGTAATTAGTCTCAGGACTGAAAGAAGCAAACTCAAGTCATCATAAAAGTCAATCATCCAAGATATCATTTTTGTAAAACTACTAAATAGACGATTGTTTTCATTCTATATGAAGGTTTTAGATAAACCTTGGTAAGAGACTTTAGGTGCTTTCAGGAGCTCATTTTATTCTTTTTAAAAGAGCTGTTTCTCTTTTGTATATTTTAACAATTAAGTGATGATGAAAGCTGTCAGGGTGACGAGCCTGGAATCTGATTTTCTTCTTTCCGTAATAATCTCCCATTAGTTTTCGTTCCACCAAAGTCACTGGAAGTGTTCCTAAGAATTCCTGAGAGAAAGATCAGGCCCTTCAATTTTTTGTGCCAGTATATCATACCCAGTGGAATTTTCTCCCACTCCTAAGGTCTTTAAGCACTGCAGGTTATTGAACATTTGCTGAATAACTTTGCTGTTTATCCCTCTATTTATTCACAACTTTCTGATCTTTTAGATTCTCAGGGGAAAAATGAACTTGGAAGGGTGATTTCTATACAGCAAAGGACTCTCTCTATAAAATATATTACTTATTACAAAGTAAAATACATAGTAAGCTATTTAAATATATTACTAAATATTTTATTTAAAGTATTTCACAGAATAGATAACTTTAGTTTCCAAATAAATTGCTAAAGCAATTTTTTTTTCTGGTAAAATCTGTTCATGGAAAATCTCATTCCCCAAAATTCTATAAATAGAATAATTTTCACTTTCATGATACTATCATCCTGTTTCATGTTGCTTAATGAAGCAGTGTTAGATTCTTTCCTGTGGTATTACAGATTTGCATGATCTCAAAGCGCCCTTCGAAAGGACATTATAGATTTCAGTATAAACCTGAGATGGTGGAAAAAACATCTCATCACAATAGGCTCCATAGATCACAGCATAATTAACCAATTGTTGTAATATACTTGGCCTTGACTTTGAAGCTTTCTACTGCCAGACACAGGGTGTGATGAAAGTCACTGAAATTCCTTTCATTTACTTTGATGAGCTTTCTGTCAAGTTCATAATACTTACAGTGTTTGAAACTGCATGATTCAGTCATAACTATAGCTGGCCAGAATATATTACTTTCGTTTCCAAACAAATTTCCGAAGCAATGGATTTTGATAAATGCTGTTAATTGAAATTCCAATTTCCCCAAGTACTATAAATAGAATTATTTTCACTTTCTGATGGAAAATTTTGTGTTAATATTGTGAAAGGAGTTGAGCAATTTTTTAAAAAGTTAATGTAAATCTCAGTGGACATAAAATAATCCAGCTTAAGTAGAAATATTCCAGGCATACCTACCCATTCCAATAGGCAGCAAACTATCAAATAAACATATAGGAAGGACTTGGTCCTAGGCGAAATATTAATAGGCAAGGGAACATTAGTTATAGAATTAAATAGCTTTTACAGTGATCTCTGAGCTTTTTACTAACTGCCTGGCCTATTTCACATGATCAGACAACACTGTTTTTCTGGCAGTCACTCTCTACAGATGTTCTTTTGTCTCAAAACATCTGCAGTTGCAAAGGAATCCAGTCATGTGCCTGTGTAGGTGCAAAGATAGCAGGACTGGTTAATGGGATTTTCAATTTGCTTTTCAATTTTTGCTTTTTTCACCTTTGGAACTTAAATAATTGAAAAAAGTTTTGTGAATTGCAAGTCCCATCGAAACCCCTGTATACAATAATCATTTAATTATTCAAATCTTTCTACTGTTATCGCGGATGCAGTAATTGGAATTTCTTTTGCACCCTGTATGCTGATTGCATTTCTAAGAGAAGGAAAACCTCTTTATTCCGTATTTCTTTTCTGTTCTTGTCCGTTATTCTTTTTTTTTCAAAAGGAAGAATAGTTGGAATCTGCCTGAACATTTCAGAACAGCTAACCCATATCATTACCCACAAGGAGAAATGTCCAGGCTATTCATCCAAACAGCAGCTATTGACAAATGTGGCAGGCTAAATTCTGCTATTGCCTAATTTCTGAGAATCAGGGAATTCCATGTCAAAGAGTGGGTGGTTTTTTTAATTTTGGTTTGTGGTGGGTTTTTTTGTTCGTTTATTTTGGTCTTGGTTTGTTTTGCTGTTGTTCTTTTCTTTTGTTTTGTTTTAGTTTGGTTTGGTTTGGTTTTTTGAGGGGTTTTTTGAGGTTTTTTTTCTTTTTTTCACTGATATGTTCTTCAGTTTCCAAAGGTTGTGCACATATGTTAAAGAGTGAGAACAAGTGAGATGATATCTTTTAGGCAAAAGGACAGAGGCTGACAATAAATGTTGGTACTTCTCAGAAGAGCGTGCTCTCACATCTTTGCAAAAATGCGCTGCACCTTACACTTCACTCCACAGCAGGTCTGGAACAAATAAACAACTACAGGTGGAAAAGGTACTCAAAAAATCTCCTTTGCCATGAGTTATTCTGTAAAACACTGGATGCATACCACACTATTGAGCTCCGTGGATTGGATCTCTATCATGCATAGCCATCTTCCACTAATTTGAGAGTCCTGGAATGAGCTGTAAAGGAAAAGTTGGTTGCAAAATGAGACAGACATGGGAAAAGAGAGATAGACAGATAGATAGACGGATAGATAGATAGATGGATAGATAGGTAGATAGATGGATAGATATGTAGATGGATAGATATGTAGATAGATAGATAGATAGATAGATAGATAGATAGATAGATAGATAGATAGATAGATAGATAGATAGATAGAAGAGAGCTGGAGAGGGACTTTGTGCATGGTCCTTGATTGACAGAACAATGGGGAAAAGCTTCACACAGACAAATTAAAAAATAGTAATATTAGCAACACTGTTCATGGAATGGCATGGAAACCTCTGCCACATGCAATGAACACCTGAATGTTGTTAGCAACACAAAAACCAAGAAGGAGTGGAGTTGCATCCCCATGTTTCTACCAGGTTAATAGTTGTCTCATTCTTTGCTACCCAAGCAACACCCCTTGCAAAGCCCAGGTGTCTATGGGACCAGTGTTGGACCAAATCCCTGGCTGTGCCACCTTGAGTTCCTGGGCCCAGAGACTGTTGCCTGGTGTCTCAGCACACAGTGAACAGACCCAGTGCGTTCAGGAAAAATTGTTGTGTGTTTTTAGAAAAACAATATTCACAGTGGCCACATAAAGCGGATAATCTTGTTAAGATTAGCTAAGCGAACATGAGTGCTTTTTTTTGAAAACTCTTACTTTACAAGAAATGTTAACTTCACCAGCTGATTGAGGGAGGAGAAAAGTTATGAAATGAAACCCTGGCTATAGGGCTGACTAATAAAAAGATGAAACTATACTTGACATTCAAAAACAGCAAGATAGTTGAATATATTAGCTTAAAATATCATGAGATGCTATTTATTTGTGAAAATTAAAATGCTAATTAAAAAAAAAAGGAAATCACTTTGCCAAAATGATAAGATCTGGTCTTGATCTCCCAGTGGCTCTCCCCAGAGGAAGGCCGCTTTTTGTGGAAATTATGGATACAAAGCCAAAACACGTCTAGAAGTTTATATCATTAATTTTGATATGGGAGAAATAAGAACGGTGAGATAATATCTCCCAGATACCAGCAAAGAACTTTGTCCAAGTAATAATAATAACAATGATAATGATAATGATAATGATAATAATAGTAGTGACTCTACGTGTTTCTCTTTCTGCAAGCTTTTCTCTTGATTCATAAATTTTATATTTGTGAATTATAATTTGTGAATATTTGAGAATCTACATTTCATGATTTTTTTTATTTTTGATTCAGATTTATCAGACTCACCTAAAACTTAGCAACTTTTGGTAAAAACCTCATGAGAGTATGGTGAACCTGAAATATGGATTATCTACTTCCCATATCTAGATCTTCCCAATAATGCCTTAAGCAAAGAAATGAATACCAACATCTTCAGGGATAAAAAATCAACTAGTAACACCCTAAACAACAGCAACAACAAAAATGTTAATTCTAAAACATTGTAGAATGACACAGCTACAGAAGTTTGCAAATTGAGATCCTGAAATAATCAGAATGAAGAAAAAACTACTTTCATTTCTCAGGTGATTTGAGCGGAAAACTCAGCTGTGCTTGGAGCATGGGTCAGTTTTGGAGATTAACTATTATTTTTCTTTCAAGACTCAAGTGTGAAAAACATGAAGAAAAGAAATGACATTAAATGAGTCCAGACACTGTACTGCAGCATTCTCTGTCTGGGGCAAACTGGTGGTAACAAATGATAAATCACCAAAACTCCACTATCATCTCTGAATTATTGAGCCCAGAACTAAAATCTTTCAGAATCTTCATCAATCTACCATTTTTCTTGGAAAAGTATCTCATGACGTGTAATGAACTTCCCTATATATTTTAATTATTTTTGACTGTTTAAATAGACTTTTGAGTAATAACTTCTTAACATTCACCACAAAAGATAACTAAATCTTTAATGGGCTCCTGGTGCAACCAGTTTAATGTTGCAATATAATTGAGGTTTATGCAAATAAAGGAAAAAAAGAAACCAGAAAAGATATTTTCTTCCATAACAGCCAAAATTGTTTCTATATTTTCACAGACTTGCAGAATCACGAATATCCCGGGTTGAAATTGACCCATCAGAATCACTGAGTCCAACTCCTGCCCCTTTCCAAGATACTCAAGAATGTATGTTAAAAAACCTTCCCCCCTCCCCAGTTTATTTCTGCTCAGCTCCATCTCCAATTGCAGTTTGGCCCCACAGATTTTCTCCCTGCAGTGGCAAGTGACATCTCTGTGTTTCTCCCACATCACCTGACGTTGCTTCCTCACAGCATCCACTTTCCTTTTTTGCCTTGGCTCCAAAAAAAATTTCTGCTCATCCAAGCTAGCCTTCTGCCTTTTCTGCTTGATTTCCAACATTTTGGAATTGCTTGCTCCTGTGCCCTAATGAGGTGATCACAGCACATTCAAAAGCATTTTCCCTTGGGACATTATTCAGTAGTTCCACGAGCAGCCTGAAGTTTTTACAAAACCGAAAAAATTTTTGACAACTTTGTTTTCCAGATCATCAAATAGTGCAGCTTTAGTCAACCATTTTGAGAATTTCAAAATATTTTGCTTTATATTATATACAAACTATTATTTTTCAAATGTACAGAACCTTCTCCCTTGTCTCTTTTCCTTGAGTACAGACAACATGTTTGATATCTGTTTAAAGATATTTACTAAAAACCACTTTGGGCCTGCTATTCCATCTTCCATTTCATTTTGAATTTTATGATGTACATTGTCCAGTTCTTCTGATTCAAGGATATTTTACTTCAAAGATTTAGTTCTAAGCTTGATTATGGCAACTTTCACTTCCACTCCATCAACTCCTGCACAGATTTCTCATTTTCAGCACAAATTCCTTTAAAACATGAGCAAAGTAAGGTTTATCTTTGGGACCACAATTCAGCAACATATTGTGTCAGCCAGTCTCTCGAAATTACGGATCCCAGTCCATCCTTTGACATCTGTCACTTCTTTTTGAACCCGAACAAATCCCAAGCTTTCCCCAGATCTTTTAACCAGATACATTTCTGATTTCAATCTGTGAGTATCAAGGTAGTTCTTAGGAACCAGGTAAATCTGCATGTCAGATGGCAAAGCCTGGCAGAGACGCTATAGATGCAGAAGAAAAATGCTTATTTAACTTCTCACTGGTGAAGGCATGCACTTCTTTTCCTAACAGCTAACTAGGTTTTTCAAGTAACTCTAGCTGCAGCTAAATCTCAAGGATTTTTCTGTCCAAGACATAAGTGGTGACCCATTGAGTGTACAATCATCTGTAGCAGTTGCCTTTCAAAGGCTTCACGGCCCATCTCACGTGCTAAATTTAAAAGATTGAACTACCTGTTAAACAAACTTGCACAATTTCTGATGGGCCATGCACAGTGTTCATTGGGGAAATCAGGGACAGGCTTTTAGAGCCGGAACTCATGTTCCCATTTCATGCTCATGATGCAGCAAACTTTAGCATGAAGCCATCAGATGTCATGCTCTGATGTGTAAGAGTTTTTGTTCCAACAGATATTGCACTGGACCTGCTGTCTAGCCCATGGCATCACTTTCTCAGATATCCTCAATCTCTGACATTACACCTAACGCGTTTATGACACAGATTTATAATTTCTGAGATATTAAAAGTCTGAGTAACAACTATGGTTGATAATTTCAACTCTTGAATGCAAAAGGGTTTTTAAACTACCCCTAGGTTTCTCTCCAGGTACAGCAAACCTTATCCAAAAAGCTCCTGAAGCCCAGAAATAACATTTTTGAGGATATAAAATTGAAATCTCTTGTTGCACTCCATGACTAAGATTATTTCTACTTAAACTACTTTTTCTAACATAAAAATAAAACAGACTCTATTATAAAAATCAAATAAAACAAAACATTGACAAAACAAAGCATTTAACTGATCGTATATCGCTCCTCTTCTGCTGAGAATGAGCCACACGAGGCAGATGGTGAACATTTTGCTTATTGTACTACAGGAAACCACTCAGACAACGCATCAGTGAGAGTCATATTAATATGTACTTGGAAAGGAATGAAATTAAATAACTTAATAAATTAAACAAATAAATTATTATGGAAAAACCCATTTCCTAATCTTACTGAAGAACACGTAAATCTTCAGATTCCTAAAATGGTTTTTATGAGGCTTATCTCAAGGCTCAGGATATATCCTGGTAATAGATCAAAGCCTGTAACCTTTTTCCCCTGTAAAGACTGTGAGATTTTGAGGACTTCTTCTGAATTACGAAAGAAAAAAACAGAACCTGCATACAGATCACCCATATTTTTTGCAGTAATCTGATGGCTACCAACAACGAAGGAGGTAAGTGGGAGGTTGATACAACACTGATGTCTTCACAGCTTGTGCTGTTTTGGGAGTGCTGAAAGACAGTTTTCGCTTTGGTTAGATTGTCTCATTTGATATACAATTTTCATTGAATATGATCTTGAAACAATATATTAGTTTGAGGTCACTCTAAGTAATTTATTCACCTTCAATGTGGGCACTGACTAAAAAATCACCATTGTTTCTTGCACAGCATCACAAACAGTTCAGAGAAGAGCAAACTCTTCTTCAGAATAGAGGTTTTTACTGGTTAAAACCTTTAAAGGTTAGAAGTCCATGCAAACCACAGACAGTTCAAGGGTCACTTTAAATATTAACGGAAAAACCTGATGTTGTTTTCTGTTTGACCCACGAGACTTCCCAGTTCTATTGTACAACTTCCTCACTGTAGTTTTGAATTTTTCACTGCATTTATGCAGTTCTTGTGATTCCTAAATGTTAGACTCAGTACGAGTACGGACTGTTATTATTGCCATTATTCACATTTGTGGAAGTTTTTGTAAAAACTATTTCTGTCTCCAGGTGGTGATTGACTCTGCAAGGAAGTTTTGCAGGAAGCAATTAATGAATAGCATTTTCATCACTGTCCTTCTCAAACCATAAGTGCACCTGAAATCAGCCACAAAGGATTTCCATTGTATTGTTTTATTATTTCTGATCCTGTTTAACAGATGGTTTCTGAGACTCATTTAGAGTCTCCCTAATTTTTCTCTGTCTATTACAGATGCTCTTGAGTACACACATATTGTGCTGTGCTCTTACAATAGTTTAATTTAAGCACGACACACATACCGTACTAAATTACAAACTCAAAACCTCAGGAGGAATAATGGAGCAGTTTCTACCTGTAGGATCTGACAGATGGGCTGCTGCTAATTTTATTTTTGCTGGGATTTGATGTGGTTTTATCCTAGCTTTTAAGACTAGTTAAGAAGATTTTTGGCACTTGAAGGGGGACAATAAGAAAGATTGGGACAAACTTATTATCAGCACCTGTGGTAAGAGGGCAAAAGGTAATGGTAAAAAGCTGAAGGAGGATCCATTTTTATTATAAGATAATAAAATATAAGGAAGAAGTATTTTACAATGAGGGTGGTAAAACTCCAGAAGAGGCTGCCCAGAGAGGTGGTGGATGCCCCAACCCATGGAAGATTCTAGGTCAGATTGGATGCATCTCTGAGCAAATGGATCTGTTTGAAGATGTCCCTGACTACTGTGGAGGGACTGAACTATATGGCTTTTAAAGGTCCCTTCTAACCCGAAGTATTCTGTGATTCTGTGAGTTTCTACGACAATAAAACATAATAACCTTCCATCTGAGCTAGTCATCTTGACTCCATTTTCTCTTTATCAGTGAAAGGAAATCAGCATTCCCACATATGGCTCACCCAGAGATGCTCTTTAGAGTGCCACTCATCTCGCTGTAGAGCTCTACATTTTAGATTTCCAGAGAGAGGAGAGAATTTTCCCAACCCTAATGATGTTAAGGGTTGTGAATTTAAGATCTGACCCTGTAAGCACAGTATAAGGGCTATGTCTGCTTAGGCAGACATCAACTTCCTTCTGTATACTGCCAGACACAGGTATTCAGGGAGGAATGAAGATTCATCTGAAATCTAAATACAGATGTGAACAGATCAGGGCATGGTGTCGTATAAATGTAACTATACAATTCCCAGACAAGAGCTTTTGTCTGGATATCTTGCAACTAGGCAAAGTTGGCTCTGTTTGTTTGAAACCACGGTTTCCTATGGTCTCTTAATTTGCTAGCTTTCAAAATAAGAGAGGGGAAATACTTGCTAATCATAATTTACTAAATGGTAGAAATTCTATTGCTTGGTGCATACGTAAAAAAATACATTTCTCTAGCTGATTACAGCCTTACATATTATCATTTCTTTTGAAGATGTATAAAACAGAGATTGGTGAGAGAGAGAAGCCAGACCCAGACCTCTCTTGTTGTAAAAGTGAAGGTCTTTTGTGCTGTGATGGAACCAAACTGCTCTTTGTCACCAGTTTCCTGATGTAAGCTCTAAAATATTAATTTCACTAACCTGAATTGAGTCTTATGTGACAAACTGCTGGTTTTACTGAGATGAAAAGCCCTTCATCTACAATATAGACTGCAGGATTTTCTTTATACTTTTCTTTTGTTTTCATTCTTCAATGATTTGAAAATTGACTCTCCTTCTGAAGAAGAGCTATATTCCTCTGAGCCTATGTTAAACAGGATGTACCTACAGGTCTAATGGACTCTCTCTTCTGAGGTAATTGCAAAGCAATGAAACTGTGTAGCCAATGTTATTAGTTATTAATAATCACTTTTAACAGATCACTTTCTAAATTCTATTTCTACTGTCCTAAAAAAAAGTCCCTCAGAATCTGCTTATTGTTGAGACACAGAGATCTCAACAGCTCTCCTTAAATTATGAATATTGATTCTGTCTGTACTGTGTTAATCAACAAGACATAACTGTGAAGGAAACTTGGAAAGAGGAAAGTGAAGAGAGAGGAGAAAATCCTTTCTGCAAGTTTTTTTCATCATTTTAGTTACGTTATCAGTGCACAATAGAGAATGAAAATTAAACAACCACATGCAATAGAGGTTACAGCTTCTTTGCAAATATTTTGATACGCACATATTTTAATTACTACCAAAAAAATGAAGCTGTCAAAACCACTAAAAGTGTGCAAAGTCTAGGCATAGACCTGGTTAGTATTCAATGCAGTGCCCCAAAGCACACAGTGATTACTATAGTTTTCTATAGATGACAGATTACTATAGTTTAGTGTAACAACTTGGATCTTTGCCATTCCAGGGTGTTAAGTTTGAAAACAGAGGAGGGAAAGATGATTTGACATCAGAAGTCTGAGATCCTGTTGTCAGCTTCACTAGCCGTTTTGAAACACAACCACAATCCTGCTGGTTACAAGGTGCTCTGAGTACCTTCCTCACCGACACCGCCTGCACTCTGAAAATCTCCATGAACTGGATGCAAACAGGCTCAGATGCTAAAATCTAACACTGACTTTAGACTCTTTAAAGAGCAGGATAACTCAAAAAATCTGATGACAACATTGGGGTTGGTATATTCCTCTTTAGCAGATTGTTTCATCTGTAAGATACCCTTGACATATTGACACGAGGTGTTCTGTTTTATTAAATATGAAATAGCCTCAGCTCTGTGGCCTTCCTTGATGATCCCCGGACTGTGGTTGTTGCTGGTTGTTGTCAGATGTGATCCTGACCCTGTCTTTGTAGCTCTTACTTCTGTCTTCTTCTTTTTCTTGCCTCTTAAGCACAGACTCATATGAGGATCTGGACTCTACTCACCTCAGCTGGATGCTGCAGGCCTACCTCGTGCTGGTGTGCTGGGTTTGGCTGGAGTAGGGTTAGATTTCTCCCAGGGGCTGTGTTTAGGGTTTGTGCTGAACACAGGGTTGATAACACAGAGATGTTTTTGTTATTGCTGAGCAAGGCTTGCACAGAGCCAAGGCCTTTGCTGCTTTCTGCACTTCCAGGCTGGGGAGGGGCTGGGGGTGCTTGGGAGTCTAGGAGGAGACACAGCCAGGACAGGTGACCTCAAGTGACCAAAGGGATATTCCAGACCGTGTGACATCATACTCAGTGTATAAAGTGGGGGGAAGAAGG
>VZTF01003768.1:360099-412763 GCA_013397755.1 Cnemophilus loriae | reverse complement strand
AAAACAAATTTTATTTTTTTTTTTTTTTTTTTTTTTTTTTTTTACTAAGATATTATATTAGTCACAGCCAGGAAAAGAGTGAAAGAATTATCCCATGGTTTTGCTGATGAAAATCATCATTAAATTTAAAGACACTGTATTCCCCACCACCTCAGAGAAAATGTAAAACGAATTCAAAATTTCAGTGTCTAACTCTTTATGACAGGAATACCCCAGGGGTGGCCCGTGGTGCTGATGAATATCCTGTGCTGAGCACAGTGTTGGTGCTAGATTATGGTGTTAAGACATGCAGACAGACACAGGCACACACAAAATCCTGTGTATTTGTGTCAGTGCTTTTACTGGATGACTTAAAAAAAAAAAAAAGACAAGATATATTTTTTTTCTCCTCGTTAACATTTTTTAATTCTAGCAGGTGGTGAAAGTGACACAGATGGAAACAGAGAGAAAGAACATTTCCTGAGTGACAGAGGAAATAAATACAGTAATGTTAGAAGGAAAGTCCACCCTTCTTTCAGAAACAACACTCATCAGGAGAAGGTGGATGAAGACACTAAGCTGTATCAAACCCAATATAGATTAATTTCAAATAAACAACACACCATACCCTAACTCCCAGACAGGCGCTGGGGTTGTGATCAGCAAAACTGTGTGATTAGTAATGTAAATGACTAATACTGGAACTCAAATTTTGATATTTTGTAGACATTTAACATCTTGAGTTTCAAGTGCAAGAATGTGCTTTAATGCCATTTGAAAATAGGTTATTTCTTTCATCTGCTTGAAATAACTGTGCTTTATCAAACAGTTTACTCAGCAATTTAGAAGCTGCCATTTTACATGGGTTTTATATAGTAAAATTTGGACACCGTGAATGAGATATTAACACATGTTTCCCCTTCATTTACTTTTTTGGACTGAGCTTTTGGGGATGGAGGGTAAAGGACTTTTTTTTTTATTTTTATTTTCATGACTGCACAACCTAAACAATGTCACAGTGCATGGAGCTAATGTAGCTGTTCTTAGGCAAGTTGTTAGCTATGATTAAAAACAAATCTCTAACTTCCTAATTCATCTGGGGAAAAAAAAAAAAAGAGAGTCATTAAGATGAGAATACAAGCAAGTCTTAAAAAATCAAAGATGATTAAACTGATTAATGTTCTTTTCTTTAAATGCTAGGTCATGTTCTTATTATTAATAACACCATAATGAGCTGTAATTAAATTCTGGCAAAGTTTCTACTTTCAAGTAGTTTGACCTCCTACTTCAAAAACACATAGGAAGCTATCCTGGTTACCAGAAATTCACACTTTTGTACAAACAACTCACTCTGTAAATGTGGCTGCCTATATTAATATGCTACTTTGCAAAAGCACTTTTATTTTTACAAAATTGTTCTTTATTGTCTCACTTTCAGGACAGCATCTTCACTCAAGTGCAGATTAAATGAAAATCTTGCATTAGTTCCACCCTAATTAAGCATTTGCTTAAACAGTTTCCTGAGCTGGAACTGTAGTAAATAACACGTGAGAGTTGGGCTGAAACCTTGATTTTGCCGATGTAAAAACAGCAACAAGTATGTAAAGAGATACTTTCCCCTTGCATTCTCTTTCACACGTGTGTGCTCCTGCGAAGGAAATGATAGGACAAATCCTGAGGTATGGGAGCTTGTACTGCTGCAGACACGGATGGTGGAGGGGCAGAATTGTGCCCCAGTCAGAGCTGCCTGCTGTGGTATTTTCCTGACTCTTCCCCCTCTGCGTTAAGAGCAGGATGGTGCCTGGCTCGTACACAGTGCTCAAGAGCAAGATTCACAGGGAAACGAGGACTTCAGCAAATAAATGGAAAATAAATAAAATTACATTTTCCACTCAGCCCTGGAGCAGGGCAAGAAGTAGCGTGAGAGTCACACACAGCTCCTTCCTTACAACTTGCTATGCTGGTGAAAAATGAGCTATGGAAATCCCTTAGGGATAATAAGCTTTCTCCAAGTTTTTCTTTTGTCCTGGTTGCATCTACAGTAGAGTTAATATTCTTTTTGNATTTTACTTTGCTTCAATTATTAAAGTGTTCTATTCTGAACCCACACAGTTTACTTTGGGTTTTTTTTTCCTTTTTCTAATTTTACTCCCCACCAGGAGCAGAGAGGAATGAGTGAGTGGCTGCACNGTAGCTGGTACAGTGCTATGCTTTGAATGTCGAGAGAGAATAATATTGATAGCACAGTGAAATTTTAGTTGTTGCTCAGCTGTGCTCACTCCAGTAAAGGACTTTTCAATGTCCAGTGTTCTGCCCATGAGCAGGTGCCCAAAAAGCCAGGGCAAAGCATGGCCAGGAGAGCTGACCCAAACTGGCCAAAGGGGTATTCCATACCGTCATGCTCAGGACACAAACTGGGGGGGAGTTGGCCAGGAGCTNTATATGTATATATTTTTAATATTTTACTTTGCTTCAATTATTAAAGTGTTCTATTCTGAACCCACACAGTTTACTTTGGGTTTTTTTTTCCTTTTTCTAATTTTACTCCCCACCAGGAGCAGAGAGGAATGAGTGAGTGGCTGCACGGTACTTAGCTGCTGGCTGGGGTTAAACCATAACAAATATCCAGCACAGGCATCTGTACAGGCTACTGACTAAGCACTAGTCACCCAACAAATCATGCCACTGTGCTTTCCCTTGCACGGTGTACCTCTCTGTGTGGTCACTGTGTAACCAACATCTTTCCCTCCGAGGGATTCTGAGGAAAGCTGCAGCACCCTGAACTCGCTTGCAACCAAGCCCTACACTCCTCCAACCCTGCAGGAGCTTTGTGTGGAAGTTTTACAACATGGCTTGCTTGCTTTAGTTACAAAGAAAGATCCTGCTGGCGTGACTGTCGTGTGAAAACCTTCACAGGAGTCAATCTGTGTTAATTTCCAGGACATGAAGACAAATCTCAAACCAAGTTCACCTTGAGGAGCAACCTCTTTCAATAAGGCAAGAGGTGAGAGAGCCTCTCCGTACCTTCACACCTCTCCTCCGAGGTGTTCTCACACTGAAGTCACACACAGTCATGCCAAGTCAGGATTCTGTACATGGGGAGGACAAAAATCTCTGAGGTGGATGGTGGAGTTAAAGCAGGTAAAGATAAGAAGTACTGGGAGCCTTTCAAAACAATATAAATTGAGCTGATGTTTAATATCCCTAGCAGTGAAGTGACCTTGCAACACCCTCCCCTGTGTGTACCCCCGGCTACACGTCCTGTTTTGTCCTGCTTCAGCTATAAGCAATTAGCTGTCTTTGCTTTTATCTCTGAATATCCAGGTTTTACACTATAAACATTTTATTATCTGCAGCGCAGCTATTGTTTTGCTGTTGTTTCTTCTCCTACAGAGCAGCTTGTTATCTGCATTGTAGTCCCCTTCAAACGTCTTCTGCTCCACGTCGAAGGAATTACAGGACTTACTGTGTGGTTCACTACAGGTTAACAAATTGAGAAATGAGCCAACAGTGTCATTGCAATTGTTTGTGTGCATGATGGCATTTACCACAGCCTGGGTAATGTGAAGCTCTGGTTTTGGGGGAGGCTGTGGAAAGGTGAAAGCGTTGAAATGACAAGGAGGTAAACTACGCAGAAATGAATATTTGCTAAAGACGTTAAGTTGATAATGATAGAATTTGCTTCCAAAAGACTACAACTGCCACATTTAATTCTACAATTGCATTGGCATGGAAAAACACACACCTTTTTTTTCCCTTTCTTTTTCCTTCTTTCTTTCTTTCTTTCTTTGGGAGGAGGAAAAACGCTATAAAGATTATTTTTCAAAAACTATATGAGAAAGACTTCTTAGGACAATGACCAGTGTGAAAGAAATGTTGAAAAATCAAAATCAATTAAAAAGTAAATAGACGTTAGAGTCATAGAAGAACATGACAGAATCCAGATACGCATTTTGATAATCCAAGAAAGTGATCATTCAAAGGTCTGACAGTTTTTTAGGATAATAAAACATCATGACAACTTCAGTAGTTTTAATTCCAAATATTCAGACATCTGTCATAGCTCCATCAAAACAGCAAAAATGGCTTGTATTGTACAGACTTTCATGATCAAACAAAGAATATGATGTGATATCAAGTGGGAAGGAAATATGTAGGCAAGTGGGTATAACTGATGACGGCAACTCCTTACAAATGTAATTCATTTTCATCAGACACTGATGGAAAATGGAACTACATGAATATCCATGGGAAATGAACAATCAAGATGGAATCACAATGGATGAAAGAATCAATCTAAAAATTCAGTTAAAAAATTCAAATAAATAGAACCCTAGAATCACTGAGGCTGGAAAAGCCCTCTAAGACCTCTGAGTCCAACCTTTCCTCCAGCACTGCCAATGCCACCACCGACCCACGTCCCCAAGTGCCACATCCACACGGCTTTTAAATCTCTCCAGGGGTGGGGACTCCACCACTGCCCTGGGCAGCTGTGCCAGGGCTGGACAGCCTTTTCCATGAAGAAATCTTTTCCTGATACCCAACCTGACCTTCCCCTAGCACAGCTCGAGGCCTTTTCCTGTTGTCCTGCCTTTGTTCCCTGAGCGCAGAGTCCAATTTCCCCTGGCTGCCCCCTCCTGTCGGGGAGTTGTGCAGAGCCAGAAGGTCCACTCTGAGCCTCCTTTTCTCCAGGCTGAGCCCTCTCCAGCTCCTTAAGCTGCTGCTCATGAGACTTTTGCTCCAGACCCTTCCCTAGCTACCCTTTTCTGGACACAACATAGTTTTGAAGAATTTACTCTTCTGTGCCATATTCTCTTCTGGATTTTTTCCATTAATTTTCCATTATGATTTTATAGTCGTGGTCTAGGATTTTGTTTATTAAAAAACCAAAAGAAAGATGAGTGCATGTTTCAGAAGTACATTCTGTAGGTAGCAGCAGCAATAACAGAATGAATCAGAAAGTTTTGACTCCTAACTGAAAAGATGTCAGAAATAATTTTGTAAGTTTTCATCTCATCCCACCACCTCTGTAAAATGGCAAAGAAGGTGGCTGTCTGAGCCTCCCTCTGCTGTCAGCAGCAAGACAGACTTCTTCCCAGGCAGATACATCTCATTTTATGAGACACTTCCACAACATGTGATAAATCCTGGTTTTCTGCATGGATTTTATAGAGAATCTGGCCAAGTCATTTAATCTCATCACTAAACAACATCTGTAATTAACACAAATGCATGCGATTCTTTGACAATAAGCCACAAAAAATGCATCTCCCTTGACTCGCAGTTAAAAAGTTCAGAAAGAAAATTGAAACCTTTCATTCATTGTGTAGAGCACTGGTCTGAATAATGGGAAAAAAGAGCCTTTCTTCAGTACAGACTCTTCTATCTACCTTACATTCTTGTCAAGACAAAGTGGAACTGCTGATGTTAAAGTACAGTTATGAATTTCAAAGCAGTTTTAATCCCGGAAGCAATAGAATTCAGCCTGATGCTAAGGTAAGAAATTCATAATACTGCAGTTTCATGATTCATAATATGAGCAAGAGAGTATCTAGTAAACAGTGCTTCATAGTCATGCACTGAAAAATAAAAGTAAAAGTAAAATATAATGTCATATTCTTGAAGTATTTTCAGTGTCTCAACCAGGCACCAGAAGGTATAGACTGACAATTTTTGATGTATATACCAAATAATTACTCACACAAAAGAAACCAAACTAACACAAGTTTTTAAAAAAATAAAGCTAAACACAACCAAACAAAACTAAACCAAAACAAACCAAAACAAAAATTTTTATCTGTCTGAGACTTGACAGATATTTCAAGGTTTGAGAAGCATGAAAACAGAGCAACAGTCAAAATGAAAACCTAAAAGTTGACACTTACATTGTCTTATCACCAATCAGCTTATCCTGAGCAAAATCCAGAGCAAAACCTCTCTGAAGTGCGAACATTTAGCTGGTTCTAATCATAAATACGTACTGTAATCCTGGTTTGAGAATTATTTTATGGTATAATAGAACCTTAGGAAAAAAAGTACAATGAAACCTCTGTAATACATTTGCACTCCAAGTGATATATTGCTCTGTGTCAAATCCTAGAATCACAGAATGGTTTGGGTTGGAAGGGACCTTAAAGACCACCATGTTCCACCCCCTGCCATGGGCAGGGACACCTTGCACTACTCCACGTTGCTCCAAGCCCTGTCCAGCCTGGCCTTGGACACTTCCAGGGATGAGGCAGCCACAGCTGCTCTGGGCACCCTGTGCCAGGGCCTTCCCACACTCACAGTAAAGAATTTGTCCCTAACATCTGAGCTAAACCCACTCTCTTTCACTTGGCACACGTTCCCAGTTGTTCTATCCCTACAGTTCCGGATGAAAAAGGCAGATTTCATGTTAATTTTTTTTATTTCCTACTAAAGGAGAGGGTTGTAGAAGGAAATGCTTTCAATGGACTGCTCCTCTCAGATTTTTGCTTGAAGCCAGTAAGGCAACTCATGCATGGAAGGGTAAACAACTGCATAATTCTCTTCTGGAGGAAGACTGTACTGGCAAAACTAATAGCTTTGATGACAGGCTTCCCAGAGAGGCCAGGAGGTGGAAGAAACATGAGCTGCCCTCCTAACTTTGGACTAAATGCACGTCAACATATTATCCATGGACTCAGCTGAGCCCACAGCTGATCCTTCTGGGGTCAAAAAAAAGCATACAGGAAAAACTACTCCGTGAAGGCTGTGATATTTCTGCATGGCTAGAATTTCCAGAGGGGTTCTAACATCCACATTAAAAGTTAAAAAAAGCTTCTAAAACCAATGCTTTACAGCTCAGACTTACAGCACATTATTCAAAGGAGCTTGAGTAGTTATCTCCCCTCTGAATTGCTCAACGTAATTAAAATTTTGCAGTGATTAGTAGGTAAAGGCTTTTATATATTTTCTAAAAAAGCTTTCAGTAATGCCACAGGTCCTAACTATTAAATACTTTTGTATAAAGCTGCAATTTAGCATTAGTATGGTATGAGCTTGAATAGCTTTAATGTATTTTGTAAAGATGAATATGTTCTAATTAGATATTTATCTGTTACACATGTTTTAAACAGTAAGAATCAGGTGTTCATCTGGAGTAAAGTGACAAGGTTTACCTAAAGTGAAGGTATCAACATTTTCAAACAGCTGGTCCTACATGTTTCTGAATATCTGATGATAATCAAAGACATACAAGCATACATTTACTGATCTAATGACTTTGCTGTTTGAAAACACTGAAATTAAAACATTACCTAATCAAACACTTAGTTCTGTATTTTTCTATCAAATAACTATGGAATGTAATGCATATAATACTTACATATTTCTTAGAGCAGTGGCTGAAAAATCATGGAATGGACACAGATAGGACTTGGAGCAATGTTGTCTAGTGGAAGGTGTTCCTGCCCATAGCAGAGAAGTTGGAATGAGATGAGCTTTAAACTCCCTTCCAATATAAACCACTCCACGATTCTGTCAATGCCTTAACTATTCATTCCCGTTCACTGGGCAATGGGGCTTGCCTTGCCACCATATATACATCAAGATAATGATTTACTCTGTTTTCAACCAAGTTTTTGAACGATTTTTTCCCACGTTGATCACAGAGAATTGAAGGCGTTTATTCTTTAGGCTCGTGGATATAACTAAAACTTGCTTTAAGACGGAGTAAAGACAAACCCATTTCTTAGGACACTAAAAATCACAGGCTCACATAAAGACTACAATTTCACTGAAGCCATTATAAAATAAAAATATAATTTAAAAATAATAAACACATTGGTTTTGTTTTTCAGCAGTGTTTCTTGTAAGTCTCAATTTTAATTGCAGATTAGTTTTGCTCTTGTAGGCCTGTTAATAGATTCGAGGAAAGCAGCATACATCATTAACTGTACTGTGTAGGGATTCACATTTCAAACAAGAGCTTTGTCTGGCCAAGCCACTATGGCCTGTCTGATTGTTGCAGAATTGTCATTAAATGGAAATGATGCCTGAGAATGTTGAACTTAATGTTGTGTCCTGAAATAACATGAATAACATTACAGTTGTTTTAATGAAATTCATAGGAGAAAAATATCATTAAACAAAGCAACAATATTAGCCCTAGCGCCCTGGTCAAATTCCAATCTGGCTGATTGCATTCTGACACCTACTATTTTTCAGCTGTTTGAATTTGGTGTGCTTGTGTACCTCCCTGTTTGTTCATTGATATGTTAATGCCCTACATCACCACATCATTGCTGCCTGTCACTCCAGAGTTAGTTGGCTGTCACTCTCGACCATCCAAATGCTTTTAATGAAGCTGTAACCACAGTGCACGACCTTGAAAAGATCCCTTTCAATCTACCTTCCCAGAGGTCATCCAGTTACTTAGATATTGCTTAACTTTACGAGTAAGCGTAGATAAAACTTTTTTCAGTGTTTGTTAAACATACAGCACAGCCTCATGTACAAGTGCATTAATATGTGCTTAAAGCTGGGCACAGAGGTGTCCTCCCACACACTGGGGCTTCAGTTTAGGTCAGGAAGGTACTCTGAGCAGTATCTGCTCATCATCCCCACTTAACCATGATTTGCTTTGAATTGTGGAGTGGTATCTGAAATGATGAAATCTAAGTGAAGACACACTCTGGGAGCACAACTTATACACCTCAGCACCAACTAGTTATGCAGACAACAGCCATAGAGTAGAGACAGTCAAAATTTAAAAACAATATCCCAAAATTTGGACTTCATAAAAGGTTGCTTTGCTCTACAGTTGGTTCCTACTGCTTGCTTATGGACATGTAGTCATATTCAAATTCTTTATATAAAAGAGCAGATCTGCTTTGAGCTACCTTACTAGTCTTTGACTTATGGGTCAAAGTCTGGATTGCAGAATATTTGAGAAAGCCCTTCTGGCACTGCCAAATGTGTTGGCATTTGTAGAGGTCTTACAGAGGAAAACATTCTGAATACCTAAATCCTAGTTCACTGAAAACTTTTTAAAATGTAGGACCATAATTTGTAATTTCCTTGTTTACACATTCAGGCAGGATCATCAGTGGTGACCTTATAAAACAATTTTTAGTGTGTTTATCACATCTCACAGGCTTAATTTCTAATATTATTCCCAAGAGCCTCCCCACGCCCCTTAATCATAAATGGTGTAGGTGAAATGCAATCCAGACATTCATGCACAGTAATTTTTCTGTTTGTGAGGCCAGACAAGATCATCAAGGATCACGTAAAAGTATTCAAACCAGGCACATATTTTTATGTATGTTGACAGTGATAAAGATATATAAGTTCAACAAAAAGTTGGATCAGAAAGACAGTGCCAAAGATCAGTGAAAGAGTGCCTTTGTACCAATCAGGAAATAGAGCATTGCTGAAACCTCATCTATCGGTAACTGTGGGTAATCAATCGCATCCTGCTTTGGGGTCAAGTATAATGTCCCATTCTCTCAGCAAAACAACCGAATCCACGTCCTTCCCCAAACCCACATCCCTCCCCTCCTGGTGCACAAGCACATGGCACTGATGTGTGAAGCCCAAGCTGCCACTTAAACTGCAGCTGGATCGTCACCATTAGGGTTTTGTCACAGCCTGATTTAGGGAGAAAGCCGATGATCTGGAAAACAGATGTGAAGTTTTAAATGTACATAATCAGATCTTTAAGACTAATTTCAGGCTCAGTACTGTCTTGGATTTTCTTCAGGTAGAATAAAGAAGACAAAGAAATGAGAAGAGTGACAGGATAAGTGGAAAAGAGTAGATAGGATTGTGTGAGCACAGATGCTAATGGACTGAAAAACCCACCATTTTATATAAGTGTTACATATGTCTGCACAGAAGTCAGGTATCCGAAAGCAGTTCTAGTTTTACCAGGAGCATCTTAAGATTTCCATATAGGAAAATATATATTTTTTTTTTTCCTTCTTTTACCAAACTCCTGCTTAAGATTAGTCATATTTTCCATTCAGTACCAGGTCACAACCAAGCCATGCTAACGTGATCTCTCCGTAACCCACCAGTGCAAACAGTAAGGAAAAAGTAGAGAGGAAGCAAAGGGAAAAGAGGGAGCAAAGATTATTAAAGACTTTGAGAGAGCCAGAGTCATTGACCTGGTAGTCGAAAAAATCTGCTGCTCTGTGGGTGGTGGTAACTGAAATTTTGTATACAAATCAAAGTGAATTCAAGCCTTGCATGTCCTCATTTTACCTGAACACTCTAATAACACAGTCACTGGATCTTCAGGCAAATGTAATCTCATATATATTTCTTTATTTTCACTTTTCTTTNATATATATATATGAATATACATATAAATGCTCTGACAACAGTAGTCAAAGTTTTTCAAGTAAAAACAGAGAAAGTTCAGATGTGATTTGCCACTGCTACTTCAAGTTTCCCAACATATGAACGAAAAGTACCACAAAGACCCTAATTTATTACAAGCTTGTCGCTCTTTGATTAAACCTCTTCTTGTGCTAATAATTCTCAGTTGCACTGTACAACATATGCTGCAGAAACCCCTGGGACAGCCAAAGAAAACCAAGCCAAAACCAGCTGAGAAGCCACTTACCTGTCTGAACTCCTCAAGGTCTATTTTGTTTCCCACCAGCACCACGGGGATGTCGTAGGTGTGCCGGACACGATAAATGAGTTCCTTAAACTCCGCTGCTTCTTGAAAGGATTGGCGGTCTGTGATGGAATAGCAGATAATGAAGCCTTCTCCACCTCGCATGTACTGGTCCCTCATGGCTGTGAATTCTGCCTGCAGAACAGGAGGAACACGCTCAGTAATTTGGTGAACAAAATTATCCATCTGTAAAAAACAAACTTGCAGAAAAACTTCTTCAGTTCCCTACGCAAATTCACGTTGCTTGTTATACCCTTGTAAGTGCTGCTTGCTGAAATTTGTGCATCCTTCTGAGTTCATCAACCCCAACGACAAGGATTTCTCTCAGGACTTGTTTTTTTTCCTTTTCCCATCAAGGGAGCTCTGTCCTCTAAGAATATGAACTCATTATGCAAGTGCCTGCATACAGAAAATACTGTCTCATGTACTACCAGAAACTTCTGCAGTGCCACCAGTACAAACAGATGACTTGCAATTGAATGAGTATTAACAGGTGTAAAAGAAGCTATATTACTACCTAGGGATCCGAGACAGCTACAAATTCCTTATTATGCACTCAAATCAAAAGCTCAGTAATATCAAAAAGACATTCATTGATTGTCACCAGCTTTGGAATAGTGCCTAACAAAACAGGGATCTGATCTGCAAAAAGTTCTACTCTTTCAAAGGGTCTCAGAAAAGATGGGGGTTTCAGTTCATTGTGGGATAACGCCATTAACTGAGAACGAACAATTTCAAACAGTGCAAGTATTCAAACAGTGCATTTTCTCCATTTTATGTATTTTTCTCTTTTTATGTATGTATTTATTGTCACAGCAATGCCTCTTGTTACTGGTATGATTCTTTTCAGAAGCTTTTAATAACTGCCACACTGTACAAAAAAAATCAAGATTTAGTTTTCAAAACCTAGTCTCAAGCACTGTGGCTTGAGAATATGTTTTAAAGCCAGCTTCTGTCTCAAGTTTGTTTGCTTTACTTGATCACAGCCCAGAATAACCCAATACCATGGCAACAGTCGGTCAGGATCAGAATCCTCCTGACGGAATCGGTTCTCCAGAGATATTAAGATGCAGGAAGGTCTGATAAAAAAGGAATACACATATCAGCATTGGACCATTTCTATGAGCAGTGGGATGCAGCATCAAATACTGTATTTTTTACTGTATTGAGAATTTAGCCTAGGATTTTTTTAAAACAGTTTAGTTTACATATATGTATCCTCAACCCTTGCTGAAAATTGAAAAGGATTTCTTATGCTCTTTTAAAACTCTCAGCCTTAAATCTCTCTCAATAGTTGCTCACGTTGATTGACAATACTTCCTGTGAATAGACTTTCATGTTGACCATTATCATTTATTTATGATGTATCTTTTACCCAAGGGCTTTATATATCATTCAAAACATTTCACCTGCTGCAGGAAAAAGTTCATCCAAATAAGCTTCAAAATGGCAGACTAATAGGCAATTTAAGGGTAGGATTCTGCTTTGAGACTTACTCAGAATTTGAAAATCTCTAAATTATCACCCATAGCACCCCAGGAGAGTTTATTAACTACCAAGCTACAAGACAGAGTGGATCAGGTCATAATGTAGCCCATCCTCTTGAAGCTGGATGTGCAAGCAGTAGGGCAGCTGAACACTGAAGATATCAAACAGAAAGAATTCTACACTCTGTGGTTTGGACAAGACACTGAACAGATCTGTGTCTCTGCTCCCAGGTCTTTTCCTGCCATTGTCATTAGATAGACACTAGATTAATAAAGGATGCAATACAAAACTAGAGAACACATTCAAAGTCTCCAAGTTGAGAGCAGAGTGTTAATGACTAAACACAGTCATTAAATCCATTATCTGCCCTCAGATGCCAGAGTTTTGCACCAGAACAAAGTTCTCACTGCAGCCCCCATCCCTTGTGACCCTGATTTTCTCCTCTTTGCACCAGTTCCTTAGATCTCTTCTACACCATGATTAGTAGCGGAGTCTCCTTTGTAGGAGGAACAGAATTAGGCCAGGATTCCTTCAGGCTGAGCAGACAATGGAAGCCCTCAGTGAAGTTATATTTGTGGATCAGGCTTCCGAATTTAGCTGCCTGTGCAGCTGCAGTCCACCATCTAAACTGTCCTTGTAAAAAGTGGTAAACAATTCGATGCCATTAATGGACTAAAGGCTGCTTCTGCTGATGGAAAATAGTTATCCCATTAGTTATCTAATTATCTATTTTTTGCACCTATTATTTATTTTTAGAGGGTTCATACAACTGAGTGGAGCTGCTAGCTAAAAGTACATGTTTTCAGATGGAACCTAATGCCCAGCCCAGATGACCTGTCTCCTTGAGTTAGAAATTTCATAAATCAACTACTGTACCACTGTATGACAACTCTGCACAACCTTTTACAAAGAATGAGCTTTGTTTAAGTGAGGTGATCCAACTCTAGGAAGTGCTCAGAACTTAGAACACTCATTTATAGCCATTTACAGCAAACCAAGAAAGAATTAGGTCACACATCCCTGTTTAAGTTACTCACAGTAAGTGACGTTCTGCAGCACAAGTACTGCCAGGATCACTCCCCAGGGATGCTTAATGGCTTTCCCTGACTGACAGGAGGCCCTGGGTTCCTAATTTCACACACTGAATCATTCCAAAGGGACAAAGTTCTCAGCTTTTAGGACTGCCACTCTTGAGTCAGAATCATCTACCTACACATTCTGGTTCATGCCGGGGCATAGTTAAGACTTTCAAGATATGAATGAGTTTACTTATGTAATTTTTTATTATGACATGTTATTGCTGCTGATAAATTAGACTGAACAGGCAAAATACTTTAGTGTCATGTTTGCAATGATCAATTTTCGGAGGCATTAAGTATTCTGTGCAACTGGATTGAGGACATAGACTTGGCTTTCTGTTGTTAACTCAGCTAGTCATTTCCATTCCAATTTTTTGATGATGACATTAATTTCTCAGCTTTTTCCCCTTGGCATGATTGCTCAATACAAAGTCAAGGATTGCAAGGTCAAACATAAATAAAACTGTTTTTCGATGTCAAAAGAAGCGGTTTTTTTTTTCCTCTTCACCAGGAACCTCAACATAATAATATATACTAAGAGAAAGAATAAATTTAATTAACAATAAATGTACTAAAATCTTTGCAAATCTGTATGCATATTATATATAAAAGAAAAAGGACTAAGAAGCAATTACATCCCTTTTGTTAATTTTTAAGATCAAGTCTTTCTTACTCCAGATTCCACTTTTTTCATGTTTCTCTACATTAAGCAGAACTAAAAACCAAGTTCACCTGGGTTTTGTGAATGTTCAGGTGTAGATAGAGATAAAGCCTAAGGCTTTACAGATTTTTCAGTAGTTCTATTTTTATATTTTGCCTGGTTCCCTTATAAAATAGGCAACAATGTATCTGTGCATCTGGCACACTAATATCTTCTTTAATTATTTCTTGCTGTAAAAGAGACCTCTTAAAAATTATTCAGGAATAGTACTGGATACAAATTTCTGCTCAATAAGGGGAAAGTACAAAACATTCCCAAGTCAGTAAATGCCAAGGGGAAGAGACAGAAGGAAATCACACCTCCTCAAAAGGAAATCAATTCTGAGAATTAAAGTGAAGATTTGTCATGCTTACAGCACTTTGCAGCTTGACATCAGTCTCGAGTACTCTCTTGTGTATTATGACTAAGACTTAACTGAAAAGTGTGGTAAAAACCTCTTTTGAAACCAAATCATCATTCCTCTCAGAAGATTTGATACTTGAGAACAAGCATCAAGTCTGGATAGAAACAACAAAAAAAAAAACTTTCCTAAAAGTTGAAAGAAGGCAGNAAAAAAAAAATGACACTAATCCTCATAAGACTATATATTTCTACCTGTTGTTGAACAACATTGGCAAGTAAGTCTCTCAATGGTTAGGCTGCTCATAAAGAGATGTCACATTTGCCTTTCTTCAGTGATCAGGCATCTGACACGATATTTCAAAGGTATGAGAATGGCCTCACAGTGATATAGAGCAGCTCCCTCAACATGCTTGGGTGTGTCTCATCCCGTGGTACTGAATTGCCTACACCCAGCTTGACTCACTTCTCCCTTATCTATCCCCCTCCACTCTCTCTCATCCTCAAACTTTCCTGGGAAGCACGAAGTCTTGGGGGGCGTAAGAGCAGAGCTTGCCTCTGAAGGCTGGGATAGAGAAAGCTTTAATTGTATTTGTACATTCCATGTTCCTCATCGTTAGGACACTCACTCGCTCTAGCAGCAGCCCCACAATTTTCCTGATCTATGTGAAATTGCCATTGTACCTGTAGAAACTTGTATCATTGCCATTTAAACTCTCAAAATTCTCAATTCTAGCAACACTTTGTCTTTCATAATCCAATCCATTCACGCCAAAGAAATACTTCTGTACCTACCTTTGGGAGAGTGTTCCCATTTCCACATTTCATCCTTCTGTATTTGCTTGCTTTTTCTAGCAGCTTTTAAGAAAACAATTAGCAAAGAAAAAACGCCTAACTCCTGTTTTCTGTCTTTCATCTTGATTTATACTCTTTTATCTTACTTTTCATGATGAGCAAGAGAGAATTTTTCATAAAGAGCAATATTTTTAATTAATTTTAAAATTCATACTATTATCATGGATATATAAATAGAACTTGTATCTTGGATTATTTTCATTAGAGATCAGAATCTTTTCTAAATAAGATCTGTATCTTAATGTGTCCAGAAGAGGAAACAAAGTCATTGAACAGTAAAGTCACACTACACTTAGCTAGATCTTTATGAAGGATTAGTCTATGTGTTGTTATCAAACATAAATCTGGGTCTCATGTTCAGCCCAGGACATCTCTGCCTTGCTGACTGAAAGAGTCTAGGTTGATGTATAACAAAGCACAGCAAAGCCAGGTTTGTTTCCTTACTGTTTCCTAACTATTTCCTCCTGAACAATGCTGGAGAAGGAGTTCAGGGCTAGAAAGGCTTTTATGGAACTCAGAATAGAAGATGTTTAGAAGCAGCATCTCCCACATCATCATTTTACACCAGCAGACCTCTAAAGTGAAGCCATTTCTCCCAGATCCCCATGTTGTGCACAGCTAAGAGATGGCCTTGTCAGCCCCAAAAAGGATAAAAGGGAGGGAAAAGAACAAAAAAAAAAAATGAACAAGGCAATGAGCAGAGGGTCACCATCACAGTCCCCTCTTTTTCATTGTGTGGTGATGTTTTTGAGCAGCAAACATAGATTAGAAATGCAGTCCTTCCACGCTCTCCTCAGAAGTGTGGTGCTTAGAAATTTAAAAATGCAGCACCTCCAAAACAAAGGTGTCATGTTTTTCAAACTACACACATGCTCCACACATTTTGATGTCTGTTCTTTTTTTTTTTTTATGATCTTGGCTTGTATCTCTAGAAGAGGTCAGAGCCTCCCCAGGGAGGCCAGCCTCACAGTTTGAAGAATGTCACTTTCTATATCTTCTTGTCTTATGTTCTGCTTGACTTTAGAACCGGGAATCTGCTAACAGATGTTCTTAATCAAAACTGTCTCCCTGATTACCACAGGGGTCGTTCCTATTATAAACTGGTTTTTTTGCGTTTATAGTGAACACTTGAGGAGTGGGATATGTTCTTGCAAACAGGTAGGATATTGTTCAACTATGACAATGAACAAACAAGGATAAAATGAGCAAAAAGGACACAGGAAACTCAGAGAGAGGGGGAAACTCTTCAAACAGTGATAGAAGAAAGAATTAAAACAGTAAAAAACATGTGAAACTGCATTGTTCACTCAGAATTTTTTATTAAAAGTAAGTTGAAAATTTTGTCTGTCCCAGGAAATTATTTGCCAATATGGTTAAAGACTACATTTTAGCAAAGATTAACATTTTAATCTTTTTTAAAGCCAAAGTGCAAACCTCCCATATCTCTCTGCTGGTGAATTCTCTTGCACACATAAGCATGACAGTTGACTTCATTGGGATTACATATCATCCACCTGGCACTGCTTGTCGTAAAGTGTGCTTTTCTTTTACCTCTTGAAATGGATTTAATGAAAGTACACTGGTGAGAAGTGCTGTGATAATTATTTGGTTTTCATGGATTTTTTTAGTCTTCTATTTTTTGTGAGGGAAGGAGGGGACAAAAGCAGGTGTGTTTTTAAAAGCTTAAAAGCTTGTAATATAAAGCAGCAAGAAACCTGCGGCAGTTACATTTCAAATAAGAAAGCATCCAGATAGGATGGTAGCCAGATATTACACCTTATAAACATTGTAATACCAGTACTAATCTAGATGGAAAAGATGGGCCTTATTTCATCTGGTTTCTGCCTCCTGAAATGGTAGTCAAGTATTCTAAATTTAGAATCATGGCTTTATCTTGTCTTCAAGTCTCTCTCTCCAATCATTAGAGAGACAGGACTGACTCCAGAGAGTAACTCAACCCATCCTCAGGGAAGTGTTTAAGATGCCAAGGGTGTTTTCCTTCTGTACCTCCCTCACCACCTCGACAGAGACTGAATAGAGAGCCCTGCCTCTGACGCCCACAGTATCAGGCAGGCCCCACCCAGACATAGTCTTCATGCCTTTAGATGATAAGGCTACTCCTCCTCTCCATTTTAAACCTTTCATTTAGCTTCTACAAGAGTGTTTGATTTCTAGTGGAGTTCAAAAGATCAAGAGAATGTAACATTTAATGCCTAAAGCCAGCAGAGGATTTTTACCTTCACAGCACCCAGCACTGGGAAATGCTGTTCCTCAGCATGGATTGAGTAACACTATGAGATAATAAAGGTACACTTTTTCCATCACAGAAGCCAAAGTTTCCAACCTGCTGCCTTTGCCTGCAGGAGTCCTGCCTCCACCAGCTACAGGTTCCCAGCAATGACACAGCAGAAAACAAGAAAGCACAGAGCGTTATCAACATCACTTCACACTCTCTTCTTGCTTTTCTCCTACTTCCAGCCATCCTTTGCAAACAATAACAACAACAACAACAAAAGGAGTTACATAGCAAAAGATAGCGGAAAATTTGCAGCAGGTGGTACTCGGCCACCTGTGCCAGCCTAAACCATCTGCCACATCACTGGGAGGGAGCAGGGGAGCTGAGTAACAGCTCAGACACAGACCAAAGAAAAGGCAGGGGCTCTGGCTTAAGCACTGGAGGACAGAGAATGATTCTTCTTCTCGTCGTCTCTACACTGCTCTGGTTGCACATCAAACCCATCTCTCACAACCCTTTTTGCCCGTTCCAGTAATGATTCAGGAGCAGCTCAAAATGGGATTAGTATAAATGAGAATTAGCCCATAAGCCTGCAGTGGAAGTGGATTATTATTATAATCAGTCCCTTGATTAATGATCAGTCGGTGTCTCACGCCTTATAATTACAGGAAAGAATTCTTGCTTCTGTTGTGAAACAGCAATATCCCTTTGCTCCTGTGAATTTGTACTGGGGACGAAATGCACATCACTGATGACGGGAAACGCATGAAGATAAAAAAATCTTCAGTCCAAGTTCCTAGCAGACTAATGGCTTTCTGAGCTTTATCTGACAGCCTTCCAAGGCAATATTACGAACTCCGCATTGTATGAAACCAGGAGCCTTTTCTTAACTCTGGTAATGTACAAGGATAAAGCCAAGACAGGCACTGAAATTAATCTGTAATTTAGAAGACAACCGACAACCCCCTTTACATTTATCTGTAAAGGGAAACAGAAGAAGAAGGAGGATATTCATGACAGGTGTTCTTTCCAGAAGACACGGGTATGATATCCATTTCTGTGACAAACAGCAGCATTACTTTTTAGCTGCTGGTTTTCAGCAGCTTTCCAGGTCAGCTCACCTGGGTAGAGTGATTGGCAGCACCTCAAGAGCTTGCCTATGGCAAGAAGATGGTCCAGGCTGAGAGGGTCAACTGAATGCATGGTCAGCAACTTAAGAAACACAATTAGACATGTGTTGATTATGAAATTCAAGCATAGATTTACATTCCTGATTTTCACAAAATTTTGGCTGAGAACTTTCTAAAAGAATTTCCTCCCCCTTCTTTCCTCTGCTTTTAATGTTCTTCAGCAACAACCTGCTTACTCCTGAAACAGAACTTTAGTCCCAGAGAGGAGATCATGTTGCATTAGACCTCAATTCAGGAACCTTTCTAAAAACTAATGAATTCTCATGGAAAGAGCTGGATTCCTTCCCACTTGTTAATACATCTTTAATCTCTGACTACAGAAGAGACTTTGTGTACAACTAAAGTCCTGAATGTAAAGAGAAATCAATTAAAAATAAAGACAGTAATTTCTTAATATGGATTACTCAGTCAGGGTAATTCATGATGACAGTGCTCTCATCTTCATCCGAGTGAGTCTGACGCTCTGAACTGATATGTTAAGCTTTCAACCTGTCTGAGAATCATGGATTTGTAAAGTTATGTTTTTATTGACTCTAAATAATTGTTAGACCCGATCTATTTTAACCATCAGTGAAATCATTTTGTTTCCCACAAGTGGACTTATAGATTCAGGTTCCCCTTGTCTTTTCAGCCGTGATACTGCTTCCCACGGTATCTGGCACTGCTCTCGGTCACAGACCGTGCAGGATTAAGGCTCGTGAAAAACAGGTGTCAGTGTTCCTTTGCATCCTGAGCACTGACGGATGGCTAGTTCACTGCCCTTTCCCTAACTGCAGAACGTTTTATATGCACTCACTATTCTGTATTCACATGTCCTGCATCATGACTTATGCAGGAAGATTGAGCCACACCAGCCCGACAGAAAAAAGTAAGTAGAGGGAAATAAATAAGGTGGAGAAAAAGACAGATTTGAGCAACTTCCAGTAAAATAACTCAGGGCTACAAAATATAACATCAAAGAGTGACCATTCTTTCTTACTGAGGAACTAGTAAATAACCTGCACTGGCACTCAGACTCTCCCTCCAGATACAGCTTCTTTTCACTGAGATTCCCAATGTTCCCACTCTAATTGCCCTCCTGCCTCCACGTGATAATATATTTGCCAGCTTTCTGCCACTGTGCTTTTGTTAACTTTATTAATCCTGCTCTCCCCAAGACAGTTTATGTGCAGTAATGAAAAGGTGCAGTCCATCACCTGAGAGATGATATCTACCTTTTATTCACCCCTAAATATGGATGAAATCACCATATCAGTTCTCCACAATGCCTGTAAAAATTCCTCAGTGCTACACTCCCTACCTCAGAGAACCGTCTTTTTCTTTCATATTCATGCTAATGGTCTCTCTCTGAGGGACAAACACCTTAGCAATTTTCTTCTAAATGCAGGCACTGAAGCAATCTTCATTGTTAACTGCCTCTAAAACTCCCAAATGCATTTGGTTTATCATGCACCACATAATACTTCTCCCCCATTCTCATTGATATGCAAAAAAAGAATAAAGCCAGTTTTCACCTTTTATCACAAATGCATCATAAATGGTTAAAGGGAAAAATTAATAGCTTGGTAATTACATTTTAGTAAACAGCAGAGATTGAAAAAAAAAGACAACCCACTAGTGAAGAGGTAATGACTGCAGCCTCAAGCAAGGGCTTTGCAGGGATTCAGACATGCTCTTGTCAGCTTCTGTGGTCATCACAGGCTTACCACCTTCCCCAGCGAGGCCTTGTGCAGCCTTGCAGAAGTAAACCAGGAGGCTGTGGAGTCAGACACCTCATTGCTCTGATAAATGACTGCAAATTATGTTCTGGCTTGCATATATGCTTTCTCATGATGACTTCCCTAACAAGTGTGCTTACCTTAAATATTCTACCACATAGTTTTTTCTCTCCCCTCTCCCGTGCCCTACTCATCAGCAGAAATATAATTTAATCTGAGAACCTGAAAAGGGGGGAAAGGTAGAACCAAGCAATCTGCAGAGTGGCTCTTTTAGACTTCTGTGACACGTAATCAATAGTGCACTCATTTCTGCAACTGAAATTTAGCTCACTGTTTATCTGAGGGGTGTGTTCCCTGGGGACTGCATAAATCACCACCAAAACAAATGCAAAATACCTGTGTTACAATCCTGCATGGATTTTGTATTGCTTACAAAGTGAACCTGTGACACAAAAGGACTGATTTGTCGTGTCCCCGTGACTTCCCAACATGCTTTTTCACTTCCATGTGCACGAATATTCCTGGAGCGACTGAATAATTTTCATTGCATTAGGGAAAAAAAAGCAAAACAAAACAAAAATGTGAGGACAAAGGCAGAGCTCCGAAACAGTAGGTCATGAGGTACCTTGTTTAGACCAATAGATCCAACAGAGAAAGTGAAGGATCCAGGGAGACCTTGGAGCACTTTCCAGGAGGGGCTACAGGAGCACTGGAGAGGGATTTTGGAAAAGGCCATGGAGTGACACAATAAGGAGGAATGGCTTTAAACTGGCAGACGGCAGGGTTGGATTGAATATTAGGAAGAAATTCTTCCCAGTGAGGGTGGGGAGGCCCTGGCACAGGGTGCCTGGAGAAGCTGTGGCTGCCCCATCCCTGGCAGTGTCCAAGGCCAGGTTGGACAGGGCTTGGAGCAACCTGGCATAGTGGAAGGTGTCCCTGCCCATGGCAGGAGTTTTGCAGTCACTCCCAATCAAAAGCATTCCATGACTTTATGATCCTGAAAGACACTGAGTAGCTTCTGAGATATGCTAAAACTCTCCTACACAGGACCAAAGCTCATCTGCAAGTCCAAAAGTTAGTAGAGCCTGACTTCTTCACCTTTCTCCAAGGTGTTAGTCAGGTACCACACTGATTCCTGACACAGGTACAGTCAATGTGGCCACTGCTAAGCTTTTGAGTTTTTCATCTTATTAAAAGAAAAGATTGTTCCCTGGCATGGTTTATCTCACATCATCCCACGACTCTGATAACGACATGGAATGCTCGTGGCAACAATTTATTCTCCTCATCCATTAGGCACAAAATAAAAACAGGCACAAAAGTCTAAGCAAGCTGTGCAAGCTTTCTTCCATGGAAGTGAGAAAAAGACATATCCAAAAATACAGCTTGTTAAGAAAAAAATGAAAAAAACCCTGAGAAAATACTTCATATTTTCACTAATTATTTTACTGAGTTTCTAATTTGCTCCTCAATCTCTCTTTGAAAAATTTGGATTGATGTAATAACATTTCTCAGATTATAAAGGTAAAAAACAATGGAGTTCAAAATTTGCTGAGGTTTAATTTTCTGTTTGTTTGTTTGTTTGTTTTTTTTGTTGGGGGTTTTTGTATGTTTGTTTGCCTGGTGGGAGGGAATTTCACTTCCAGGTTCTGCGGCAAAACTACTGAAACTCCAGCTTGAAAGATATTACTTTTTTTTAGGTTTTTTCATTCCACTCCTAGCAGTGGGAAATAAAACTGACACTTTTAAAGAGCTTTTTCCAGCAGTCCTTCTCATGCGGTTTTGCAAGTGAAATGTTTGGATGATACAGATAACACTATGTAACTTTTTGCTTTTGTTCTCTTTGTCTGGAGAAACCACCATTCAAAGCTGCAGAATGGCTTAAAAGACACTTAATTTTGAAAATCTCATTTTTGGGGGGCAACCTAGTTTTCCTGAGAAGCATTAAAAACCTGCTCTGCAAAAGAACCTTTTCTTGGTGATTTGGTCAGGGGAAATGGGCACCCAGTGGTGCTGTAATATGTGCTTGTTTTCTCAGCATTCAAACCAATCTTTTTAGTCCTGGAAAATCATTATGCTGTGAGCTTTGTGAAAACTGATAGAGGTAGAATACAGTTTTCTGCCCACTGTTGTCTCTGGTTTGTGTACAGCTGCTTGGTAACAAGCACCTTTTGATAGCAAGCCACTGTAAAATGGGATTCCTAGTAAGATTATCTAGGACAGTCACATATATATAAAGAAATCAGGACACACTTAGAGTATGTGCAGTGTCTGCTGGAACTTCAAAGTACTTCAGTACCATTCACTGGTATAAAGAAAAAGTGCAGAATATTTACCAGTGATGGGAGAAAAGGCAAATTTACATTACCACAATCTTGTGGAGGACCTGGATGAAGTTAACTCATATGGGATGTGTTTACATAGGTGTTTTCCATACAATGCACACCAGAACAAAACCAACCAACCAAACAAAACCCCCTCAAAACCAAATTAAATAAAATATAAAAAACCGCCCCAACAACAACAAAAACCCACAAGGAAATACTACAAAAAAGGCTTGGAAAGAAGAAAAAAAAATATTTTCCTACTTTTCTCAAAATTTGTAATAATATATTTTCTTATCTTATATGTTCTCATTTTATTAAAAATAGAAAAATCATGAATCATTCAGCAGCATCACTGTGTATTTATCTGGGTTTGGAAGTTGTTAGTTAGAAAAAGACAAAGAACAGTGCAAGGGAAAGCATTTCAAGAGGGAAAAAAAAAAGATTTTTCGAAAGAGAACAGAAAACACTGGAAAGTTTTCCAGCGCCTGCAATATGGAACCACTACCACTGACTTTGCTGAAGCAGAATGGTAGCAATGGGCAGGAAATCGGTATTGTCAGACTCAATAAATGCTGATGTTCACCCTAAATGCTTGTTCCCTGCAACGTTTTATTGCACCTGTTTGACAGGAAGATAAGTGTGGGCCTAGAAATACAGACTGATCCACCCTTTATTGCATCATGATTCACTCATGGACAGGGATGAGAAAGGGAGTTGGGAATCTTGGCTGCCAGTTGCCTGTTCCTCCTTCGATAATATACTCCTTTCTATCAGCATATGCCTAGATCTTTTCCTACTGAAGTCAAGGAATATTTTGCCCATGATTTGAAGGAAATTGGTGTCAGGTCCGCAATTTCATCTGTGACTTACTACAACTGTTTTTCCTACTCTGTATCTGTGCCAAATAAGTGTTTCTTCACAATCTGTCCATTGGCAAATAAAATTACTAGGTCAAGGGAGAGATTTTGTCTCTCTCCAGAAAGTACAGTACAACTTGCCTTAAGAACCTAGGAAATTTTCAGTGTTATGATTTGACTAAATATGTTTTCAACAGCCTGTGGAACAACAACATACAAAGGAAATAAAACTAATGTTCTTCTCACCTAATACACTGTGTTAATAGTTGCTACTTACTTTAATATCCCTGTGCTTTAAAAATAAAATGGATTTCATTTATGCACTACAATACCTAGCAGAAAGTGCAATAAAATTATTTTCACCTTATAAGAACACTCTGTAAAGGCCCATTAAGACATAATTACTGCCAAAAAGGCATTTTACATTTCCTTGAGATAAGCTGCACTAGTGTACTTTGAGATTTCACTTCCATTGATTCAGGATTAGAGCAGCATGTTTAGATAATAAGCAGAAGGGTCTCAGATAACAGCCTGAGTGAATCACCGGACTATAGTGTTTAGTCTGAGAAAGTGTGTTTATCTGAAGGGCTCTTGGGACTAATATGGTTCCTCTTCAAAGCTTGAAGCAGGGGGTAAGAATCATAGTCCTGCAGGTTGGCAGGATAAACATGTCCTGTGATTTGCTAGCAATTTGAGAGATGGATTTCAGTACAGAGCTCACTGTCGTTGTCAGGTTGAAAAGTGTCTGCCTGGAAATGAATTCATGTGCACACAGCTCCAGACAAAGGAAAATCTTCCTGAAATGGCATGCCATCGCATTTTAAGGCCAATTTTTCAAGCCTCTGACTTACACCGGGGAAATATACTGGTGCACTAAGTTTATCATAAAAAGCTCACGTTTTAAGTGAACAAAAATTGGTGCAATAATCTCGGCATGCATTGTCTCGCTGACAGGTACAGAAACCCATTTTTCTGCGTACTTGCCTGCTTTGTGTCTGAAAGCAATTTTTGCCTCTTTTACATATCAGATCAGATTGTTTTTCAGTGAAGGGAACTCTGCTGCTCTCTTAGTGTTCGGCTTGAGGTCTACGCAGAGATTGGGTAATGTGTCATACAGAGGAAAGCTGTGGCAAGAATAAAAGCTCCCGTGTCAGTCAACAGTTTATAAATACAGCAGGAGAGATAACTGCTGTGTGTGCTCCATGAGGAGCATACTTCTGGGCTCCAGAAGCAGCAACATATTTTTAAGCTAGAAGAGAGGGTGAGAAAGCGTAAATGAGCGAACAGAAGGTTTCTATAACTCTGTGTGGAGGCTTTTTGTGCGCAGTTGGAGCAGTTGGGGGTTGTCACTCTCTGAGAATAATTGTGAAGAGAGCTGAATGCAGAATAAAGCGCTTGAGGGCTGAACGTCCTTTTGTTTGCACCTGCAAGTTTGCTGGAAATCAGAGACTTTACGTCTATTTGGATTAAATGTATGTAAAAGCAGTGTTATTTTTATGATGCTTTGGTTAAGAAAAGGGAAATCACAGAGTTACCTCCACCAACACCACTCCCAAACTCAATGGACATGGGTGAATTTCAAGGGAAAGTTACTCAAAAAATGTCCCATATGGGTGAACAAGGAAGTTCAAGCTATCTTTATGGATACTAATTTGCATTTGCAGATTTCCATGATGTTTGTCCTATATATTCAACATACCATATTGTAGCTAGCCTTGGGAGTTAAAAGCTAACAAAATAAACTTCCTCAATTTTGTAAATGTGATCTCAATCTCACATGTAGACTGTTTGCTTCTGTTTATTTGCTTCTCTTTTTTTCTGGTTTTAATTGAAATGTAGATGAAAAAAGAAAAGTTTTGGGTTAAGAATAATACTTCTGGTTAAAGAGCCAAAGGCATCATTGATAGCTAACAAAGGAATTACTGACAGCTCCTTCTAGATTTGGTTGTGCCACTGAAGAAGATTACCAGCATCCATTTTTTTTTGTTGTTTATTTCCTTTCTGCACACTACATTTACCAGCTTTTTTTGGTAGGAACAGCTCAAGTCAGGTCTGTTTATGACAACCCAGCTACGAGGAGCTACATCAATACCTGCTCCTGAAGCTCTCTGAGGTAGCAATGTTCTGCCTGAAGCTGATCGTGCTGAGCAAACACAGGCTGCCTGGCTGGCAGGTGTAGAGGGTGGTGAAAAGCAGGTGGGGTGAGTTCAGTGAAGCATAACTGCTTGCACCAGCCCTTACATTCTTTAAGAAAATGCCTCTTGTTGAGCCTACAGTGGAAAAACAATATTGGAAGAGCACAAAAAGATAAATGATGGTGTATAAAATATGTACCCAGAGTCCACGGGACATCAGTTTGCTTCCTGAGATGAGCAATTCGTCTATGTTTTATTGTCAATGTATATGCATGAGAAGAGAAAAATCAGTAATCAGATGAACAAGTTTATTAACATTTCTGGTTTTCACATTGTTTGAATGTTGTTTTGTTCTTTTTTTTAACTTCAGAAAATTGAGGACATAAATGTATTTTTGAAGCACCATTTATGTTTTAAGGGCTTCAAACTGGATATAGCAGTTAAAATACTGAAGATTTTTATGCAGCATCAGGTACAAAATCACATGCGGATTTTTAAATCTAGACGTGGCAATTAAAAACTGTATTAATTATTAGTAGTTAATTTGGTCAGTGTTGAAATTCTCAATTAGTCCATAGGTACAAGAGGGAAAGGAGAAACATATTTGTTGAAATATATCCTCGAGCACAAAATACATTAAATTCAGTCAGTTTCTCTATTGACTTCTTGCATTTCCCAAATAGGGATGAATTACAATTTTAGCTCCTTGATCTTCTGTAGTGATTAAAGTCATTATTCAAAGTTGATGATGAAGTATTTATGACCGCGAGGACACCCAGACAAATGAGATTTCCGCTGCCTGATTTAGAAGCTGTAACACCATCTCCAATTTGACATAAAATCCAGCGTAATAAAAACAACTAGGTACCATCAAGGCACACATTAGCCGGGGTACAGCTGGGTGCTTTGGATTTTTACCCTGAGTCACCAAAGTCAGAGCAGAATTTGTGTGAGCTTCAGTGAGAGCCCCATTAAGTCCTCTGTGAAGAAAGAGCCTATTTCAGCTTCTGACTTCAATGGGAGTTGGATTAGGTCTTGATTTATTCTGCAGCTGTGTAGTGCAGACAGAGAGGCAACAAATCCAAAGACATCTGCAAAGACAAGCTGCTAAATCCGGGACACTTAGAATGGACAGTTCCTGAAAAATTGTGGGGAGGGAAGGTGGGAAGAGCTTCCTAGGTACACTGGGAATGTGTTTCAGTGATGACAATCTGCGTGGTAAGAACAGGGGAATTTAAAACAGAGATTTTCTCATATCAAATCGACTTGGTTGATTCATTTCAACAGAAGTAGAACAGCTACGCCCAGCCTGGGCTACAATGGCCTGGGATGATGAATCTGCTCAGTGTGGTGCTTCTGCCACAGGCCTCTGCTTGTTGCAAAGAGGAATGTCTGAGGGAACAGGGGAGGTTTAGATTGGACATTAGGAAAAAATTATTTTCTGAAAGGATTATCAAGCCCTGGCCCAGAATATCTGGGCAGTGGCGGAGTCACCATCCCCTGAGGGATTTAAAAAACCTGTAGCTGTGGCACTTGGAAATGTGGTTTAGTGGTGGGCTTTGGAAATGTTAGGTTAATGGTTGGACTCAGTGATCTTAAAGATATGTTCCAACCTTAAAAATTCTATGATTCTATGAAATATCTCCACCACATTTCATTACTTGGTCACTACATGCCATGGACCTCTAATATTACAGATGTTTAGCTTCCTACTAGAGAGAAAACTTAGAGATAAAACTGCGGCTTTTTTCTACTGTGGTTCTCACCACCTTTCACTGACTGAAGTATTCTGATTTCTCTTCTTACCTTGAAATTGTCTGTTCTGACAAAATTCATAACCTTGGCAATCATATCCATAAATTAAGAATGATGTTTAGTTCTAGTCTTTTCATATGATCAAAAATTTTAAAAATAATGCAAAAATTGTATATGTGAAAATGACCGACAATAGCTGAACTTTCTTTAAATTTCTGTCGGAAGACTGCATTCCCCACCATTTGCACTGTCTAGCTTAGGTGTATTCAGACATCTGGGAAGCTGAGAACAAGGTTACCAGGCTTTTGCTCCCCAAATATTTGTTTATTTAAGTACGTTTAAGTACCTTGTTGGTTGTCTTGTTCCTGCACAAGGTTCACAGTCACTGCGGAAACTTGAGAAACTACAAAAGCCATCAAACAGACCCTGAAACACACCTGAGGAAAGGATCAGCAAGTGGCAGCACTTTGATTAAACAGTTAAAAAAATATCTTGAGATGGAAAGGGAATGAACTGAGTCAGGTAGAAGAAATTACTGTGTTTAACTCCTTCTTCTTCCTTATTGTATATGAAACTTAGTTACCTGACTGACGTTTATACAGCAGACATGCTGTCATAGAAGTGGCAGAATCAAAGTATGGTTTGGGTTGGAAGGGAATTTAAACTTCATCTCATTCCAACCCCCCTGCAATGGGCAGGGACACGTTCCGCTATCCCAGGTTGCTCCAAGCCCCGTCCAACCCAGCCTTGGACACTTCCAGGGACTGGATAGGCACAGCTTCTCTGGGAGACCTGTATGTGTACACCGGGTGTTACTTTTGGCGTGAAGGTCTTTTCCTTATGGGTAAGCGTTTGATATTTAGATATAATGTGGGGAGAAGAAGAAATACAGCAAAATACCCAGTCTACAAGTAGACCAGAAAATTCCTGTAATACATGTAGAAAAGGAGGAATGAGAAAGACATGGGACAATCAACACAGTATTTATTAAATTCATTATTGCGATAGATGTTCCTGCATAGAAGAGAAAAAGAAACAAACGTCTTTTTATCTATTGTTCATTTCAGCCTGTCTGTCTCTGATGAGATCTGGAAGTTATACTGTGCTATACTGCAGCACTCCTTTAATCTTCTCTTTTGTTAATTCCTCTATGTTATTCTGCCACTGCTTCCTTTATGTTTGAATAGGGAATCTTGTTTCTAGCACTATGACCCATATCTCCGAGGTTAAAATCTTCACGTTTATCTCTGATTGAATGACTCACATAGGAAAATTACTCACCTGCCCAGCAGTGTCTAGAATGTCCAAATAGGCTGGTTCATCATCAATTCGGACTTGAGTTTTATAGGCATCCTCTGAAAAACACAGTGCAGTTTGTTTAAGCATGTGAGTGGCTCAGAGAACGGACAATGAAACAGCTTTGCTTGTTTGGAGTAGGCTTTTCGAAAGCTCTCCAGTCTGACCTAACTTTGCTGTATTTCAAAAGTCCCTTTCTGAAATCCTATTGTCACTACAAAGCATTAGCAACAGAAACTCGCTTCTATCACACTACCTCAAAATAAAAACATTAAATCCTCCTTTATTTAAAAGGCAAACATTTCCCTCTCTTAAAAAGCAGACCCCAGGTGTTACTTAGGTCACAAAGATTCAGAGGTGGTGTGCTCATGCTATGCAACAGAGTGGTTTTGCATTTACGACAATTACATATTCAAAGAGATTTTCTAGCAAATAGTTTCAATTTAAGGATTGTCTGAACTACTGGTATGGAACTCCCTGTGGCCTGAACAGGGCTCCTGGCTCAGGTATGACAGAGCAATTATTTAAACTTCTGTATCTCTCCAGAAAGGCTTAGAACAGACTTTTTAAAAATAAATTCTCTAATCTATGGCCTCACACTCATCATAGATGCAGGCAGACGAGGAAAAACTCTGTTTTGTGGACAGTTCCCTTAGCTCATGATTTTGTCAACTAAATTTAGAAGAAGAAAAACAAAGAAAAGGTGAACTACTATTTGCATAAGCTGTTTTCCTCGCATTTCAATTTCATTCTCCTCTCAACATTCATATTTTCTTCGTAAGATTAAAAGGTGCGTAGATACCAGCCAGTGTTTATACTTGAAATAGTCTCGGAAATTATCTGTTCTCTTTAATTGAACAATCACGCAGAGCAGCCTGAGTGGTTTTTGTGACTGACATTGTGCTTTGGAAGTGCACTGAGGCGTGAAGGAAGACAAGACGAGTGCATTTGCTGTACCTCAGAAGTGTCGCTAACCATCGTGAGCCTGTGGCTGTGCCTGTCCTGAGAGTCAGGCCTAGCAGAGACCCTCAGCAACAGGCTCTCAATCGCTGTTGAAATAATACTGAGATTATAATATGGGATTGCGTGGCAGCTAGTTGGAATTCTTGAGATGTTCCATTTTCTGCCATAATATGTATGTTTCATTGTACAAGACCTTATAAAAAGCACGTAAAAACCTGTTTTCTACCTGCAGAGGAAAAAAATACTAGAGCATTTGGATACAAGATTTTGCATAGCCTTAGCTCAGACCCCTTTTGTGCAGCCAGGATTGCTATCTTTTATGACATAATCCCATACACAGTATTTTCCTTTTTATTTTAGGCCTCAATTCAGCGAATTAATAGGCACATGACTTTCTTTAAACAAATACTTAATCCCATCGATATTAAGATGGCCCAGAGGCTTAATTAATTTTATGATATATTACCTTGCTGAGAAAGCCAGAGCACTCCAGCCAGCATATGTTTTGGTTAATAGATCTTTTTGTAGGTATTGCTGAATAAGAAACTCTGTGGCAAAGAGGGGCCATATAAAAGGAATTGGGCTACTTGCTGTTTAAATAATTTATTATTGCATGACTATGCAATCTATCTGCAGTAGATTTTTTCTTTTTATTTTTTTTCATCTTTTTTGTTAACCGAAAATTAAAAGCAAACTAGGAAAATATGTAAAATTTAACATGGTATTTCCTTCACATGAATTCTATTGATACTGTCAAGCATTATTAATGTACTTCCATGCAGGTGGGTGTCCATTTGCATTACATTACTGCATACGTAATTAACATACGACTTCCATAAATTTAGCTTGCATTCTTGGCTCTGCAGCTGGATTCTCTAAAGCCAGTGGTCTTACTTCCCTTTTCACTTAGACCAATATGAATCTTTATACAAAAGCTTTAAAACAGTTAATGTGGAGAAAAATTTTCCTACTTAAATTCTACTTGGATAAAAATGAAGCTAGATAAATCCTGTCTTTTTTCTTTCCAAGGAAATGACTTACAAGTTCAGAGTTAGTTATAACTAAAAGACCCACTGGCCTCTGAATATAAGCCACAGTTTTCAGTAAGCAAATGTAAGATATCTAACCTGCTGAGCTACTCCAGGTGTACCCTGACATGTCACTGTCATCAGTAAAGTTCCAGCTGTTAAAAGCCAGACTATCTTCATAATATTTTTGCTTTGCAGGCATAACACTAAATGCGTAAAGCCATTTTGTAATTTTCATTTATTTTGCTTTCCCTAGCTACTGACCTTAAAACATTTCACAAAGAAGTGTTAGAATCACTGTCCCATTTTCATCCTTGATGTGTGCTGATGTCTTCTGTTGATGGTAGACAAACATGTTCTGTTGTGCTTTCACCAAGTGCATGAATCTAAATGGTTTTCTAGGCAAACATTTTTCACATATAAGATTTACTTTTGCCCCAAGAAACTTAGAGATGAAACAGGAAGAAGACTTGAGTTTCTTTTGTAACATTCTCCCCGCCTACATGCAAAAAGCAGGATAGTACAGATAATAAAGAAAAGCCTAAAAATGTCCTCAGTTGGGGTGTTTTCAACCTGTACCTGGATGGAAAATAGGAAGGAGTTTTAACCCCTACTTTTCTTCAGGCACACATTTAAGAGGAAGTCCTAAAGCCCACACTTGTCAGGGAAATCACCATCTTGAGCCGACACACCCTCACACCAGAGAACAAATCATAGCACCCACTCATGAGCTACCCCCTTCTTAATGCTTGAACACAGCCACTGTTTTGAGAGGCACTGCCTTTCAATTTACCTGTGGATTCACTGATCTCTTGGGCATTTCATTCCTTAAAAGGCAGCAGGTAGAAGCAAGATGCATAAATTGAGACCCATGTTTCCCATATCCTGTCATAAGGACCAAGTGGAAGAGCTGTGCCACTTAGTTCTGCTCTACAATTAATACTTTTAAATTTGTATTTGATCTCACAAGGTAATGTAAATAGAGGTTTCAGTCTCTTGTCTTTCTATCACATGCACAAACATCTTTATTTTACTCAAATTATAAGGCAGAAGCATTAATCTGGAAAGAAACCTCTTCCTAGAGGTGAAGAGTTGGATATACCTGTATGTTGGACCCATATTTATTCGTTCATTGAATGAATGCTAAGCAGAAATCTTGGTATTTTTACATGTTTCCCAGAGATTTTCAGAAGGGATTACTGTGTGGCTCGTCTTTTTAGTCCAGGCAGCATGGTATAATTTACGGTCATGGTAAGGAAGGAGAAGTTCTGAGACCTTGTTTTAAAAAGCAGGAACACACTGCTCACATGTGGACAGAGAAGAACAGAAGTGAAGATGTTCCACTGAAACTGCATCTAAATGTATATGAAATAAAGCAGAAGAATCTTCATCAGGAGCACTAATAAACTCACACTCCAATATCCTCCCTTTAAAAATTTTCCAAATTATTACAAATGGTGTCTAGTGTATTTACACTACTCAGTGTTTGAGTATGCTACATTTTGTTTCACCTAATTAATGTATAACACAAATATAATGGTCCCTTTAAAGTTAATTTGGGGGCTGCTAAATCACGTGTATCTATACTTTGCATCCTACAGTTCTAAGGAGTGGTATTTAATAAAAGGCCAAAATCCAGCTGCTGTTTCAGTAAAGCATTAAGACAACATACAAAATAGAGACAGGAATGCTAATCAGACATCAGGCAATAAATCAGACTATAACTATATTGTTTATATTAAGCCCAGAATTAGTCTTTTTCTGTGAGGTTAATAGTAAAGGCTCAGCTTTTGGTTTGGGTAAAATTCAGCAGAAGGGTAGGTTGTTGCATGAAAAAACCTGTGGATGGAGCTTATTGATATTTCTAATTGTGTTTCAAACACTGACTGCAAGAAGGAACATTTTTTAGAGTACCAAAAAGAAAAGAAAACAAAACTCCCTCATCCTTGCAATCTAAACCGTGCTTGGATACATGAACTGTACAGTTAAAGATCATTTCTCTTTTTTTTCTACATATAATGTTGATTTTTTAGAATCTTATTTCCTACAAAGATTAAAAATAAAAATGAAAATACATACAAAATTCTTCTCAGAGGACAATATCATATGGCTTCAATGAATACTGACTGTTTAATGTATTGTAGGGTGGGACAAAACAAATAGAGATCCAACTGTTTTCTGAATGGTACCTTTTTCTTTTTAATTTTAAATTCTTTCCATACTACTCTTTTTTCATTTTTTAATTGCCCTTTGCAGTATTAGAAATGCAATGCAAAAAAAAAAATTCCTTAAGATTTATGTTATAAGGCTTTTTATTTTTTTTTTTGGTGTGTGTGCGTGTGTGAAATGAATGCATTATCTTTTTCTTCAGACTTCTTTTTTCATAGGATGTAATTCTGGAGACAGAAATACAGTAATTAATGCAAGGTTGTGTTATGATCAGTTATCTCAGAGAAGCTGAATTCATAAAAAATATATCAAAGTACTTTTTCAGTTATGAGCAGGTAACTGCTTCATGATAAATAGATTTGAATGGTGTACAATTTAAAGGGGAGATGTAATGGGCTTTTCATCTGCATTACAGACATGTTCCAGTCCCTGAAATATAGGTCAGATGCTTCCTTCTTCCATTTATTAATTCTGCTTCTATGCCTTCTAAATAAAGTCTCTCTTCTTCCCTGTCTTGTACAATACCAGTTGCAGTTAAAAATGATCAGAGTCACATATACAGGTGAGCCAAAAGACATTTTATTTGACTGAGGAGATGTCAAGCCAGCAGAAGGAATCCAAGCTCAGTCAGCCACACCTGGAATTCTGCCTCTTGTTGTTCTCACTGTGTGCCAAAGCAACAGCAGGAGACACAGCTCTTGGTGTGCTTAAATTATCTGCTACAAATGCATTTTAATTTAGAAATGGTCCTGAATGTAGAATGGTCACGAGTCTTTGGCTGTATGGGTGCTGCTTCTATTTACAGCAAGGAATTTTTAAATAAAAAGGGTGTATGAACAGCGCTGTGAACCACTGTACCAAACACTACACATAAACTCCTCCTCTTTGAGATAAGAATGTGCATGTCATTGGAATTACCCATCAAAATACATTGCTATTAAAGCCTCCTTTAGCATATGATTATTTTCCTGGACTATGAGTGTTTTATAATTCGGGTGAGCGTTGCTATCAGCATTTTGCAGACAAGGACACCACGTCACAGAGGTTGCCTTCCCATAAGCTATGCACACATGATAAGCAATGGATGGTTTAGAGGAGCAGGACTGACAGATTTGATTGCCTTGTATCTCGTAAATACTCACATAGATAGCAGTATCCTTTAAAATCATGCAAGTAGGGATATTAGTACTAGGCTATCAGCTAGGATACGTAAATATTCCAGTTCCAGCTCTGTTACATCATTATACAAGGTGTGATTCTTGGGGATGTCCTGTGCAGGGCCAGGAGTGAGACTTGAGCCAACTTGATCCTCGTGGGTCCCTTCCAACTCAGCTTATTCTGTGATTCTATGATTCTGTAATTATATCTGCAACTGGGAATACTTCATATTGTTCTTCCCAGGGATGCTGGTTTTTATTTCTCAGCATGGGTCTGTATTTGCCATTTGTCATTTGTTTAGCTTTGTCATGTCTTCGTCAGATCCTTCAGTTTTCACTCAGTTTCATGTTAACAGTTCAAGGTACCTGTTACCAGCCTACAAAAGTGATGGTAACAGACAATGTTATTCCAGGCAGAAGAATCTTGATGAAGGTTTCCAGAAGAGAGAAAAAATTACCTCTGCTTTTCTAAATCCACAGCTAGAAACACTTCCTTCAGTAACCATATGCTTTGAACACCTCAGCTGTTTATATGAAAGAGATGTAGCTAAGTAATGCAGCATTTGATGTAGATGTTACTTCTCTTCTAGCCTAGAAAAAAGCTATAGTGTAGGCTTTGAGAAAATTAAAATAATCTGAGAAAAAATAAAGCATTATCCGTGTTAAGTGCTTATCATAAAAGGAATTCATACATTTATTCATTACGCATTCAATTGCATGATAATAAATACAGAAATCTCTATCTCTCAGTTTTCATTTTAGCATTGAAATTGCCATAAACATATTTACAGATAAGATACTGAACCAAGGCTTTGGCCACATATGTCTTCAGAAAATATTCTGTAATATTTTCAGATGACCTCGCTAAATTCAAATGCGTATCACTGTTGTAGATTCCATCACTCCTCAATTTCAACTGAAAGCACAATGCTTCGTTTCCTTTACTTAGCCTTCGCTCAGTGTCATGACATGCTTTTAACTAACTATTGTGTTCTGTTTTAGAGGTTTCTGTACTGTTTTTATGGTACATAAAAAATTATCCCTGAGTGCTCAATGGCACAGGTTCCCCAGAGAAGCTGTGGCTGCCCCATTCCTGGAAGTGTCCAAGGCCAGGTTGGACAGGGCTTGGAGCAACATGGATGGAAGATGGAAGCTGAGGAAAATGTCCCTGCCCACGGCAGGGGAGTTGGAATAAATGATATTTGAGGTCCCTTCCAGTGAAAATTATTCTGCGATTCTGCAGTTCATAAGATAATTCATAATTTCAAGGAGTGAAAATGCAAATAAAAACAATTAAAAGCAAAAAACCCTAATGCTTCTATTATCTATGTTTGAAAACAAAAGAACAGAATGACTTGTAGTTGATTTTGTCCTCCTAATATAAGAACTGCTAGTATCTTCAATGGAAAGCAAAAGCACTACTAGATTACATCCAGATCCCCAAGCAAATCTCTGCATTTCATCCTAACCAATGAAAAGTTGTGTCTAAATGCTTAGAGGGGCACAGGGCATAGAACCATAGAATCAAAGAATTTTTTTGAATTGGAAAGGACCTAAAAGAATCTCATTCCAACTCCCCTGCCAGGGGCGGGGACACCTTCCACTAGACCAAGTTGCTGAAATCCCTGCCCAAACTGCCTTTGAACAATTCCAGGGATGGAGAGTCCAAAACCTCTCTGGGCAACCTGTTGAGCACCCAGAATCATTTGTAGGACAATAAAAACTTCAGTTTAGGCCCAGTAAGTCCCATGCAGCCTGAATATTCGTTAGTAGTTTTTAACAACCATCTTCGTCATACTCTTGTCTCACTCCTTTACCTTAGGCTTTGGCTGCATCTGTTTCCAATAATTCAGCTAAAAGCTTCTTCAGCCTAATGGGCGTTTCTGTTCAGTTCTCACCTCACTGCAGTGCTCCTCTCCTAATGCCATTATGTATCTGTCTTAAAACAGCTGCTCTCAAATTAACTTTCTCCCTCTTGTTGGGCTGCCTAATGTTTCAGATCTGTGCTCTGCAGGGCAGGACTGATAACACTGAGCTGCTGAAGCAGCCTGATTGATTTTCAGCTTTGGGTAAGTACATGCCAGCTTTCTTGGTGACCTGAAATGCACCCAGTGCCTTTAAAATTGGGAAATGGATTACCCTTTGCACATTCCAGCTTCTGTTTTGGGGTTTTTGTGTTTTGTTTTTTTTTTTTTTTCAGTTTTATCTAAAGCTGTGTACAAGAAATTCTTCTTGAATGTCAGCTTGCTGTTTCGTTTCTCTGGTACCCTTTCATTCTTTGCTGAAACGCACCAGAAGCAAAAGCAGCTTAATCTCATTTAGTCAATGCTAAGTAAAAAAAGAACAAAACCTGTGCTCTAAAATGTTTTGTGTGATCAGAAATCTGAGGGAATTGAACTTTGAGCCAGTTAAATTTAGTTTCTCTTCTCTCTTTGGGTTTTCACAGTCATGAAGTTTATTAAGGAAGCAGTTGGAAAAGGAGGCAATGGCCTGCACAGCTTTTAAGAAGAGCTGAAATTAAGAATGATTGTCTTGAACAGTTTTGCGTGGGAGTGGTTTTCTTCTGTACGGAGTAGTCAACAAGGATGCAAAACACAATGTACAATAGAAAAGTCAAGGTAAGACACTTATTTTAAGACAAAGGAAGTAAAAAATACAAAACTTTGGTAGCCAGCAAGGCAAACTCATTGCTACCTTGTCTGGTCATGCAGCACCTCGCACCCAGGCAGATCTCTGTCATCAGGAGTAAAAGTTTATAAATTATAGCAGGATATATAGCATAACAGTACATGTGAGTTTATCTACCCCTGAAAAAAATATTAGGGCCAAGAGCAGATAGAAAATTAAACACAGACAGCACCAACGCAAATATCTTCTTCTACAGAAACTTTGGGTATTTTTATACTATACTATATATAAATTTTTTACTCCTTGCAACATTTTATTTTCTAGTTGCAGATAAGCATTTCCCCCTCCAAAATAAAATTATTGTTAATTGCAGCAAAATGCTTTTTCACAAGGCCACAGAGCGGTTACAAATTCTGATCAAGACCAAATTACAATTTATATAACCAAGATGAAGTCTAGAAAACAATGCACCCCTCTTCCTTCATTTCTCCAAACACATGTATGGAGAAGCTCATTCCATTCTTGAGTAGCAACATTTTGTGAAACAGAATTCTCCTGGGTTGAGTCATGTCCTTTAAATGATAACTTTCTGCTGGGATACAACAATAATTTGGTCCAGTGAAGCAGCTTTCAGTTACGATGAAAATGCTGTAATCAACAAAGCCACCGTTTACGATTTTAATCTGCAAATATGCACATATGTGGCTAAATTAGTATTAATTATTTTATAGGACAAAACTTGTTGCCCAGAAAACTCACTTAGCTCTTCATCAGACCTTGCAGTGCGGCCCTCCAAACAGGCTAAATTTTACTTAAGTGTCCCCTACCCAAGTGAATAAAGCTATTTTTCTCAGAATCAGCTCTCACAGACAAATTACAAATTCTCTGCAAAAGGTAGAGATTTTGCAAGTTAAGGTTAAAGATATCTCAGGCAAACCTTTGCACTTGCTGTTAGAAACTGCTTGCAATGTAGATAACGCTACTTATATTTAATAAAAGCATATCACTACTTTTCCCGCTTCCAGAAAAATTTCACTTCATTCAAAGGTGTACATGAACAAAGTGAACAAAGTACTCCTGTTTAATCAAAACATGATAATTAACAGGAGTCCAAGTACCCTTATCTTGGGGAACAAGAATAGCAGGTAGCAATTTCACTACTCTTTCAAGTCCGTGCTTGTGCTACTGAGTGGGAGGATCTGACAGCTACAAATTCACTTCTTGTCATTTCAGGGGAAGTAATTAGCGAGTTGGCTACATCTGCGTGGTTATTAGCATGGATGGTGCCTTGGATTTAGTAAGGTGTAGATGGCTGCTGGCTTCCATGAAAGAAAGGTTAATGGAAACATTTGTCCTGCAATGAAGAATTCTGAATTGAGCGTGATAAATCCTCTGCCTCTAGAAAACCATGGCGTGGGTGTCTCTTTCAATTTCAAAAAATCGCTTGTGGAATAATTTTGCTAATCACAATACACAGGGTATAGGTAAGCAAGTTTTCCCTGTTCATGAGCTGCGAGTCTCACTTCAGGTCCTTCCAAGTTCATGACCCTAAAGGTAATTACGGTCACTGTGTGAGGGTTGTGACACCCACGGCACAACCACTGGGCTAAGGCCACAGAGTGACTTCGATGTTCACTCCAGCTTCAGCCATAGAGTTTCCAGGACCTTCGGACATCCTCAGCTGCCACATAACCTGACACTCCACCCCACTTTAGCCCCAAGAACCTAGGCTTTCTTTCTTGTATTTCACATTTGGGAGCATTATTCATCTAACTAATGTGAGATGCAGATGTGAGATAATCATGCTCTATCACTTTGCATACTTACATTAATAATTAGAAACTGTAATATATGTGTGACTTCACTGTGGATAACAGTTCTGGATAAACATATAAACTCTCCTGTTTTAGTGTCACCATCCAGATGCAGATCTTGCTCACAGTCAAATGCAGCCAGGATCTACATATTTGGAGCTGAATTCCCCAGATTACACGAGGGGCTCAACCTAATTAACAGGTGCCAGTGAAATGCTAGTACAAGAGAGCAGAGAAGAACCTAAGAAGGAGATATTGCCCTAGTTTTCTTTTTTGGGTTAATATTAGGACATCACTGTAGGCCTGAAAGGAGGACTGAAGAGCTCAGCTCCCAGAATATCCACTTCTGACAGCAGAACCATTTAAGTTCTTTTGCTGCTTCGAACTGCTAGATGGATCAGAGACTTGGTGGATCAAAACAGGGGGAAGTGAAGATTTTTCGATGGAGTCAAACCAAAACCATCCATTGTTGAACTGGAAGTCTTCTGCCCTGTACAAAGCTGGTGTGAAGAAAAAAAATAGACTGTTTTGTGTAGAACAGACAAAAATATTTTAATAATGGTTTCTATTCTTGGCTGACTCCTTCTATACTCTGAATATGGCATATATTATGAAATAATTTTAATAAAGTTGTTTCATTATTATCATTATTCTTACTATTACTATTATTATAAAATATACCACAGGAATGCTTTTGTATTGTCACATTTATAAGAAAAGGCCTTTGTCTTACTTCCTCAGTTTCAATCTGGCTAATCAGTGCTTAAGAAGAGCAACCACAAGGTCACACTTCTGTACAGTTTTTGGTTATTTTTCTTCTCTCTGTATTTAGCAGATACACAATTAATCTCATGTTTCCAGAAGAAATAGAAGGGCAATACACCCTGCTTTGATCCTCTATTGACCCTTTATGCAGCAAAGAAGAGAAGATGGCCGAGGCAGGAATATATTTTACTTCTAACACAAGGAAAATTAATGGAGTATGGAAAATAATAAATATGAACCATTAGCAGCTAAGGGGTATTTGTGCTTTTTTGCACGTGAACAGGAGGCAAGCATAGATCTCTCATGACAGCACACAGTGTCAACAATTTTCTTTTCTCTTCAAGCGATGATAAGCACTTCTTGGGCAGAGATGTTGGAGAAATAGAATCACAGAATCGCAGCTCCCCTCATAGGTGGCCACCAACTGGATTTAACTCTACTCACCACCACTCGCCATCTGCCAGGTTTTACTCATAATAAACAAAGGCATTCGTTTGTTTTCTTATTTTCTGAAACAATGGAGAAATGGAAGTCAAACCACCAGCCAGATTATCAATTAAGGTAATTCTGATTAGATAAATGCACCAGCTAAGAATATAAACAGTAGAGCCATGGAAGGTCAAAAGACCATTTAACCAGTTTTCCTCATTTGGAGATTGACAATTGCCCAAGGAATCTCACACAGTGGCACCGGTAATTGTCACTGCTATTTTTGACAACAGAGATCACCTCGGGAAGGAATTTTTGCTCATGGATTGGTGTCTGAGAGCAAATGCATGAGATGGTTGACTGGGTTTTCACACCTCGCCTGTCCCAGAAATAAAACCATTTCTCTTCTCTTTCATTCCCCCTTATACCCCCATTTTCCCATATGTCTTTCTACATGGTCCCTTTTGACTTTTTGAGCCTCAAGAACTAAATTTTTACCAAAATTATTAATCCCAGTAAACTGGTAGGCAACTATTCCATGTTGGGATGCCTTCGTTTTCTTCTGGAATGCTATTGAATCACCTTGAAAAACTGTACAATGAATGTCAGAGAGCAGTCAATCTGGAAAAAGGGCAGAGATGGAGTGGGATTTCCTTTTGTTCTTCACAAATGAGTTTTTAGGTTTGGCTTATTTTATCTCACAAAACTACAGGCTGTTTCAGAGTCTCCAGTGTCTGTTCCTAGCAGGTGATAGCTCATACATCATTCCTTGTCCATGCTTTAGGGCAAAGAATAGCTCTAGATATTAATAGCTACATAGAGATACTAATATCTATGTATATTAATATATTATAATATTAATAGCTCTAGATAGACAGCTCTACCCTTGATCTCTACACTATTTCTTCCTCTGAAACTTCACAGCACGGTGCGGAGGCTCGTAGCTGTAGCTGCTGTCTGGCGCTCCTGTGCCTGAAGTGAATCTGCCAGTAGAGCTGCTGTGTTGTGTTTTCTAAGGGCATGTGAGGTGGGCACAGATCACTGCATTGCCAAGGCTAAAGTGGAAGCAAAAATTCTCTTCAAGGTGTTCTGACCACCCTCCAAACTTTGGGGAGGTGTTTGGTGACTTGAGAGGGGAGATGGTCACTGGAGAAACTGGGGCTCCTACTCTAGAAAGACACTGACTGCATTTCCTTCTCTGATATTGTTTGTATCAGAGATATTAGGAAAGGAAAATTAGTGGATTTAACAACATTTTGCTTGTCTTTCAAAATGGTGATTGAAAAAAACCTGTCATTTGATGTAAACAGCTCTAAATTTAATTGCATGAGCCATATTTGTAAGAAAACCTGAATGCTGGATGTTAAGAGTCTGACCAGGATTTTGAGGTGATTCCTCTTGAGTACAGGCAGAAAAATGCAACTTGTTGCTTTGGTAATTTCTTACATGAAGTCTGGAAACGATTTAGGACTGAATAGCTGTCTTATGAAAGCAATGTTCAAAGAAAGAATAGTAAATGTTAGAGCAGGAATTCATGTATCTGAGTAACACAGCATGTTTAGAATAGGACCAGACTATTCCCTTATCAAGAAAAATACCAAAGTTCTCAACAGAAAGAATCAAATTTCGTTGTGATCTGAGACTTCATCAAAGACAATGTCTCTCAGACTGAAATATTGAGAGATTATCCAATTATCATTAATGTGTGCCTTAGAGGGAAACTACCACCTGTTAAAAAGAAATAGCTCAAAGAGAAATGGGATTTTTTTTTTTATTTTAAAGTCAAATTGTTTCCATCAGAAAGAGAAAAATCTGCTGTGATTTTCCAGTCTCCCTTCTCTGTACCTTCAAACAATTCGTGTTTCCTTTCATAGCAGGATAAAACAATAACACTAAGCAGAAGGCATATTATTGCCTCCTCGAAATCTAAACTAACTGAGCAGTTTGGGCACTTTTTCCATTCTTAATTTCTTAATGCTACTCCCCACTTCTCTATGCATGGCTTATTTTTATCTTACTACGGAAGAACCTACACTGCCAGACACATGACAATGTTCTCCTTTCTTTCGCCACCTTGGCAAAGATTGTGCACAGCAAGTCTCACTGTTCATTTTCCTCCATCCAGACACTCTGAGAGGTGTCACAGCGATTCGGGAAGGTCCTTGTTCTGACAAGCTGTCAGAGAAGGCACCACAATTCGTCTTCAGGCATCTAGATTTAGAAAGCTACAAAATATGTATCTATATGCGAGGTAGGTGGCTAAAATCCCCTTACTCTGAAGTGTGGGTGCTATCCAGTTGCCCATACAGGAGTCTTGATGTTTGATGTGCTCTTGGGAATGTTTTCAGGTTTTCATTCACTGGACTAGAAGGGCTCTGGTGATCCACAGACTCTATGTCACACCCAGAGAGGGACAGATGTCAGCGACACACAACCTGTGGAAGATCTACAGCCTTCTGGGTTGGGATCCCAAACCAAAGCAGGACTGCAGGACACAGAATCCTTCACAGAATATTTTAGGTTAGAAAAGAGCCCTAAGATCACTGAATCCAAATGTTAACCTGGCACTATCAAGCCCACAGCTAATCCATGTCCCTAGGTGCCACACCTACAGGGCTTTTAAATTGCCCCAGGGATGGGGACTCGTGACTCCAGCACTGCTGTGGCAGCCTGTGCCACTGCTTAAAAACCCTTTCAGGGAAAAAAAAAATGCCCAATATCCAATGTAAACTTTCTCTAGAGCAACTTGAGGCTATTTCCTTTTGTCCTGCCCCTTGTTCCCTGGGAGCAGAGCCTGACCCCCACCTGGCTGCCCCCTCCTGTTAGAGAATTGTGCAGAGCCACAAGGTCCCCCCTGAGCCTCCTTTTCTCCAGGCTGAGCCCCCACATCTTCCTTGGTCGTTTCTCATCAGACTTGTGCTCCAGACCCTTCCCCATCTCCATTCCCTTCTCTGGACATGCTCCAGAGCCTTTCAAAAGGCTCTCACAACCTGTGATAAAGGAAGTGAGCAAAGAACTGAATCTCCACTCCTAAATCTCCCTGAATCCTATACAACTGGAACCAAGATACATGATTCGTGTGAGGACATTATAATTTGGATGTCTAAATGTGAGTTTTAGTCAAACAGAGTAGCCATAATCTCTGCTCTTTTTGATATACACAAGTCAAAATGCTTTACAGCAAAAGTGACTATTAATCTCTTCATAACGCAGACAATACCAAGAGACAGAAAAATGAAAAACAGTAATAAAACACAGAGCTAAGAATATGGTCCAAATGCATACACCAGTATTCTTGTATATTCTTCATTTCTTGTCTTAAACAATGATGAATGTGGAACACAAACACAGTCAATTTTGCTACATCTACATAATCAGTCTGAATACCCTTGGGACACAGTCTTTGGAGACGAATTGATCATTTTATATGAATTTTTCATCCCATTGTAGATAAGGCTAATAAATATATGAAGAATGATGAATAAAAAAAAAAAAAAGAAAAAAAGAAAATAAACAATTTTGGGGCTCAAATCCAGTTGTGATTTGCTCAGTCCAATCCAAGCATTTAAATTTTCTATATAAAAAGAGAATGATAATTAATTTAGGGATGGTCTATGCACACATTCATGCTTTTTATAAGAGCAGAAATGTTCTAGAAACTTTTTGTACCCTAAATATGAATGTGAGTAGAACTTTTGTGGCAAGATGCCTCTCCCCAGATCTAGCTAATCTGTGTTCCGTCTTTGTCTTCTTTCATTTTTAACAAGTCTGTATTTCCCTTGCTTTATCTTTTTTCATTACTGTACCTTCAAAACAGATATAATCTTTCTATCACAGGCATTTTTTGCTACACATTATATAGACCAAGAATATTTCCAGCTACATTTTATAATTTTTTTTTCTGAAATTCACCCCCACACTTCCAACATCTTATTAAAGATGAGTAAATGCATTTTATTTGATGCATTGGTGAATGCACCACTTCGTTAGGAAACCTCATGGAAATTCATGTGCTTAATGCTAGAGTGCTTTCCATCCCACACCCATTTCAATTAGAGTCTGACATTGACACAGCCTTAATGCCCTCAGCTGCTCATTTGACACAATCTCATGCAGTGATATCTCACCAAAACAGGAAGCTGCTCTCGCATCTCGTTTGCATTATGTATTCATTTTAAGATTAGTCACATGGTTAATGAGCATCTTGGAGCCTGTCCAGTTTGCTGCTCTGCATCGTGCTTCCTTTCCTGACACTCCACTTGCATTAACTCTCTGTGATGTTGCCAAAGAATGTGCAGACTGTAAATTGCTCTTAGCCATTTGTTCCAGAAAATTATCACATCCACTGCCATTTGGAATTTATGCCCATTGTTGACTACAATTAAATATTAAATGTGTGCTAAAATAATATCATTTTCACAAAGTGCTAAGCTCTGATTTTTTTCTACATACAGTCTAATACTAATTTTACTCTTCCCCTCCCCCTTTACTTACAAAAATAGTATGTTTCTGTCTCAAAATTTTGAACTGCAATGCTTTCAACAAGCCTAAAATACGGCCATTACACCCACTTGATTTTGAAGCGGCGTACAACTCAAAGTGACAGCATGAAAATTAGCATTTCAGGTAGCATTTAACTTTTTAATCAATGTTTACTCTATATTTTAAATGAATACTGACACATCTATTTCTGTATTTATGTGCATGCACACTTATTTATATCTAGATATACTGTCTGCAGTTTGAGTTTCTCAAGATCTTATCAGCTTTTCCAAACTAAGACAATCAGATGAAATAAAAGAAAGTTTCCTGCATCTGAAGGGAACATTTATTGTGCAAATTTATTTTGACACCTTATGTCTGTTCCACAGTGTACAGGAGATTTATTCCAATAAACTCTTATTGGAGTAAAAATGCTCTACGTACTCAGAAAACCAAACCGAACCAAAAACCAGCACACATTAAAAAAAAAAAAAAAGAAAAAAACCCAGCCTCTTCCTTCAAATAAATTTATAGTAATCTTCTTTAAGAAAATCTTGCACTTCTGACATCACAAAATCCATTAAATTTTTCAAAAGTATAAGTATTCCTTTTATAAATCATAAATACAGAGAGAAAAAACGTAAATTTTTCTAAGCCTATTTTTATAGCCCTTTCAAGATCAAAATTAACACATTTGAAGTGTACATATGCATGACGTGCAAATCTATAAGCATGTGTCCCACAACGTAGACACTGAAATATCATTTTTGAAAAAATTCTGCATCACTTCACAGTATCAGCAGCAGCTTTCTGCGATCAAGATGCCCTGTAATATTTCAGAAATGTCAGTGGATAACAGAAGAAAAAGTTACAAGTACAAAGCACCATTATATTCTTCTTGTATGTTTCTGCTGTATTGCTAGAGATATGAGTCATTGCAGAAAGAGAAAACTCTGATGCATTGCTAACATAATGGTGAAACACAACGGAGAGAAATGATAGAGAAAATCCATGTTCCTGGGGACTCTCACAAAAAAGGTGAAAAATAACACCCTGCATCTTCAAAGCTACAAGATTGCTACTGCACAACGTTTAGCGTAACTCCCTAACTGTGTGTTTAGAGGGGAGCAGAATTGGGAAGAGGAAGGACATTTGGCAGCACATTAAAATGAAAGGATTCTGCATTCTCTCTGATGGTCTAAATAGCAAAAAAAAAAATCTTTACCAGTGGATGTGTAATTAAACATGAGATTAATTCTGTGAGTTGAGACCAGTAGCGTAAAAGTAGTAAAAAAAGTCTCAATGATATAAACTTTGTCAGTGGGCTGACATTTGAAAATTATGTGTTTGTTATTATAGGTGTGACACCAAGCCATTCCTTCTATTTGTTTTTTGGTTTTATGTCCAATTTTAAGAGATCATGCAACAAATTTACCTAAGAGGAAACATACATGCCTATACCAAGATTATTCTCTTCTGTTTAGTACGTGTTTTGGAGCCCAGATACTAATAAGGCTTTTTCAGGGTGTCCTCAGCATGTTCTGAGAAACTGAAGTGCTAAAGAGAAAAACTTATGCTTCCAGTTCTGTGTCTAGCCAGCTTGATGAGATGGAATTCAATAATTCCCTGCTCACTTTTACCCTCTTCTCTTTTTTAGTGTTGGTTTTACTGAATAGAAGCTCTTTCTCACTCAAGGAGACCTTCATCCTGATTAGGTCCTCTAGGCATTCCTGCAGTATGTACTTAGAATGCATCACAAGCTTTCCTTCTCTTTATGATTATCTATTATTCATATTGTGGTGATGTCTAGAGACCAATAAGTTAAGATTATGACGAGATACAATATAGGGATAAATACTGATGGCAGGTGGATAGCTAATAATAAAGATGGATGTATATACATAACTTAATGATGTCAATAACTAATAATGTTCCTCTTTTCCAATTAGATTTAATGATTTTTTTTTTTTCTGAGAGCAGCAAATGAATTTGCAGCAATTCCATAGTAGTTTTGCCTTCTTTAGAGCTGACACATCCAGCTGATATTTTGCTATTTTTTTAACACTTAAAAAATTGCTAGTGACACGAAGAGTTTACACATTTTTTAATTATTAAAATTGCAGCTGTTTACCAAGAGTTAACATCCAGGAAATGTGGAATACTATAGAAATAACTAATAAAAAGAAAAACTGTCATTAACTGTTCTATTTAGCAATACAGTAACTTCATAGAAGTTAAAGTGAGTTTGAAATATTTGAAAATTTCAAAGAAAAGTAAAATTGTTTTGGCTAAGATGGAGTTGATTTCTTTTATTCCCTCCAAAGAAATCTTTGTAAATGTGGATGGTTTTAGTGCCTTCTCCACTTATTGGACCCACATTCTCCCATCTTTTCCTTGTTATAATTAAATATTGCACATGCATAATTGTATAAATGCAAGTATAAGCAAAACTAAGTAACAAAGGCACTCTTAAATGAATAAACATGCAATTCTAACAGCCAGTCAGCTTTTGACAGTTATTTCAGATAACAAAGTGTATTGTAATAAATTATAAAGCAGATATGTGTGGATTTCTGTTATTACCAAAGTTCATAAGCTAGGTAAACCCAATGAAGTTAGCAGAGGGTGTAATTCCAGAGCACCACTCTATTAAATTGAGTGGTCATCTCATGTTTCTAAAGAAGGTCAGCTAAGACTTTAATACTGGAAAATAGTGCTAAAATAACAGAACTTAAAAAATAAACAAACAAACAAACCCCACTCCAGACTGGACTTTTCACATTCTTCATTAATTTTGTTTCATATTCTGCAGTTACAAATGCACGACATTAATAGTTAGAGTGCACGAATGCAGAACCCTACTTTTGAAAGAGATTTTTGTATAAAGAACATCAAGAAGAAGAGTCTATGGTAAGAGCATGACACAACTCAATTGTCATTACAAAATTAAGGTGTAATCTAGGTTGCAAGTCTTGCTTCTATCTAAGTGCCTTTTAGGAGCAGCTTCTCACTGTCTCACAATCTCACACAGGCAGAGAGACTGAAAGGGATGAAGGAGAGAATAATCTGTACTCACCTATAGTTGGATCATGGTAGTCAGGGAACCGATGACTGATGAACTGCATTGTCATTGCTAGAGAGAAGAAAGAGAGAGGGAAGAAAAAAGAATTGTATCACCGCCATTAAATAGAAACAGGAAGAAGAACATATGGATAACGTGCTCACGCAAGTATTGTGAGCTCGAAGTTTCTCTTATGTCTACTTCTTCAGCAATGCATTGGCTCTACATTGATAACTCACAGCTCATAAATGAAGAAAAATATGAATTAAATCTCTTTACTTGTCTTAATGTCTTCATTTTTAAACTTCGTTTTATCAATTCTTGTATTAAAATCTTACATGTTTTCAACTCTTTGTAAACACTATTAATCTGATATTGCATACAGATGAAGATTGCCACAACAAAAACCTAAACCATTATTTACAAGACTGATTCATGGAGGTTTTCAGAGTGCTACAAAATGCCACTGACTGGAGTGACTAATCTGATTTCTGGTGTACTTAGGAGTACCTAATTCATTCAACATTAAACTTGATGCAACAGATGAAGGCTTCTCTTGACCACCCAGAGAACCTCTCTTCTGAAGAGACTGAGTATTAACTGCTTTCAGAAATTTTAGGAAAGTTACATGAGACTTCAGAAAAACTGCATTCTGCCATTTGGAACAGATGGCAAGCTGGAAGTGAAATTCCAATTTATGTAGAAAGATGTGAACTTTCATATCCTGTGCAACATGACATCTGAAGTTCATTGACCTTGAATAACCATGAAGGTAAACTTGAGCATTCAGTGATTACAGTAACATCATCAGCAATTAGAAGAACATTGGGTAGTTACATTTTCTTTGTTGTTTTTCCTCAGAAGTTTGAATTTCAAGTAATTTGAAAAGTAAATGTATCTCCCAAACAAAGATAGTTGTGAATAAAAATGAAATATATGAATTCTAATTAAATAGAAGGAAAAAAAAATAAGGTGGTCAAACAGAATCTTTAAAATACTGCTTGATTTTTAAACCATTTTCTTTCTTTATTTTTTTCCTGGCATTAAAATTCATCTATAGCTGCTATATAGATATTTGTTTAAAAAAGTAGCCCACCTGAAGCATAGTTATCAGTCACAACACATGAAATCCAACATGAGATTTTGCTTCATGTCTTGAACTACTTTCAACAGCTACTTTCAACAACATCCACAACAGAGGTCATGAATAAGATGTGAGACATTTTAAAAAATCTGCATATAAATACATCAATTTTTCAAAAATTGTTTTAGTTTAATGTTTATCCTTCTCGTACTTTCAAGAAACAGAGGCTAGGGAGATAGTTTTATAAACGATAAAGAGAAGAAGTATTAAACATTTATTACCACATTAATAAATTATTGCATCTTTACTGTAGACAAATATAAATGCTAAGAAGCAGCATTATAAATTCATAGATACCTAGAGAGGATAACTGTGTAAGAAAAAGCTCGTTCAGTCCATATACATTATAGGGCAATAAATCTACGCGCCGTCACACTCACGTCTTCTGTATTATCTGTTTTCAGACACGTCACTTTTAAGTACTGTGCCTGTTTGGACACTTTTATTTCCAGGACAGACACCTGTTTTGTTTCGTTTTATTTTAATCATGGCAGATTTTTAGCCACCTCCATCTGATTGCTGTTAGTGGTTTATGAAGAGTAAATTGATGCCTGATGTGATCTGCCTACTTTGCTCTTAGAAGCTGAGGCAGCTAGCAGAGATGCTGTTCATATGGTTTATGCCTACACATTTCCAGCTTTCTGAGTCCCTGTGCCACAAATTAATTCAATTTGCTTCACTACCTGCTACTTTCTCTTGCCAAGCGTTTTTTTTCTTTAAAAAACACCCCAAACTATTCTGCATCTGATCTCATTCTGTTTCCTTTTGGAGCTATGCCTGCGTCACAAAATCTGTAGTTAGAATTGAAACAAAAATTCTCAGAGGACAGGCAGAACTCATGGTAAATGTTTTTCCTCTCGCCTGAGACAGCCACTAGTCAATACATCATTTATATCCTCATCAAATCCACAGGATCCAAGAGGACTGAAGTGATTCAAAAGCATCATGTTGTATTAAATATCAAGTTTTCGACTGTGGCATGCAAAAGTGGAAGTGTTCCAAAGGAACGCGAATGTGGGGACACGGTTTAGTGGAGGCCATTGCAATGCTGGGTTCATGGATGGACTTGGTCTTAGAGATCTCTCCCAGTCTGAATGTTTTATGATTGTGTGTAAAATCTGGAGAGGTACAGAATTTGAGAAATATGTCAAGAGAAGCACTCAAAGTAACAAAGTGAGAACGCGTTACATACTTCTCCTTGGGAAAATGGTGAATAAAAGCTTCCTTCTACATATGTTTTGTCCCACAATTTCTTCCCTGACAGCCCTTTGCCGCAGGCTCCTCCTGTGACAGCTGACCAGGGGAAGGAACTCCTTCAACCTCTTCAGTCTTTGCTGCCTCCCAAACGGGGATTTAGCACCTTCTCCCAAGAACAGGATGCAGAAGGAATTGAGGTACCCTGATCTTTTTAATCACTGGATTACAGTGCAAAATAAGGTAACTGGTGTATAAGTAGTGGAAATTGAACATCTTCCTCTGCGTGTTCCTTAAGATAAGAATTTGCGTTTTCTGTTACACTCAACTGCATATTAATGGAAAATGTATTGTCAGAGCTGGCATAGCTGGTCACTTCCTCTAAGGGAAAGGAATAATTGTCTTGTGGCTACAAAATTAAGTTTCTTATCCCAGGAGGATGAAGGACAAAGAAGTCTCCAAACATCTGATGCGCAAAAACAGTTTTGTCCAGTTTTACCAGGTATTCCACAGACTCGGCTGCTGGATGTGCAGAAATTAGTTCTGAATGATGGTTGAAAGTTGGTGGAATGCTCCTCAGAGGAAAAGGACATTCAGTCACCACTGGCATGAAACCACACAGCTCAGCTGGAGCCTCGGGAATTAGACCTGCCTATAACCAACCCTACCTGGGCTCCCCGGCAGGAGACCTGCCTCAGCTTGAATATGCTGGCTTCTTCATTGCTGGTAACATCAGCTCCAAAGCCATTTGCCAGACTGAATTAATTTTGAAAACTAACACAAAAATGGTATCAGTATTTCATGCTGTGTGTTGAAAATATTCTCTTTGGTCCCATGGTTTTCCTCATCCGTTTCCTTTTTTTTCCATATGAATTAGCACTCACACCTAACGAATCCAAACTGTCATTGAATACTTTTGTGACTTTTTTGCTTTGGAAATCCAAATTATGCTACACCAAATTTTTACAGATCAATAAATTAAGGACTCTTGACTGATTTATGTCACACACAAAGCACAAAATGTGGCTTTAAAGCAGGATGTGAAAATATAATAAATTGGTAAAACTGATACTTGAATAAATACATATATGTGTGAAAGCAGTGTCAGATAAGAAATGGTTAAAAAAACCAAATCAAACCAAACAAAACCCTTTTAATCCATAGCAGATACTGTGAAACATTTTGAATTGCAAGTTGTCTGAAAATTTTTAATGAATATTTTATGACACTGTGAAGATCATTTCATTTAAATGGGACATGTACATCACACAGCAGCTATGATAAGTAAAAGGATCATTGTTTCAGATGAATAGCATCTTTTTTATACCAATCTGTGGCTAAGCAAATGCAGGTTGCCCCAGCTGAGCAAATGTAAGCCTGATATGCATGAGTAACTATGCAACTTTAAAATTCTCCTGTCCTTTTAAAACAAGAAACGGGTTCAGATCCTGCATTTAATTTTTCTTTGTTTCCAAACATGCTTATCCCATATTCATTAACAATCTAAAAAGCTGTACATTATACCTATGCTGGCATAGAAATAGATATGTTTTCTTTGAATAATAAACTTAGTCCTGTCTTCTAGTTTCCATATAATTCCTAAGTCCCTCCTAATAATATTTCATTAACCACTGAATAGATATTGCCATGCTTAGAAAAAGACTGAGGTCAGATATTTATTCTGAAGCATCCTTTCGACCAGTACAGCAGTACTAAATTTCATCTAAAAAAAGTAGTAATCTTAAAAATATATATGTGTGAGTGGGCTCACAAGCCAATAGGAAAAATGTTCTGATAATCCTATGGCTGTGAGAGCAGCTAGAATAGAACCTGACTCTCCTTCTAATTTGTTCTAGATTTTATTTAGAACAAAAACTTTGAAAGCAGTCCTACACCTATTTTTCAAGGTTGGAGAGTACGTTGCAAGCTCACACAATATTTGTTATGTTAATAGTATCTGTGATGTGAATATCTCATCCTGAGTTTTCATACCGCTCTTTATTCACCCAAGAGCTTCCCCATATTCATATTCTCATGGGTGCTGTTGTGATAGTATAATAAAACTGTTTCCAACAGAATCTTTACCCTCATCACAAAATCCTACGCTTTAAACACTCTAACAAAATTACCACAGTAGCTGCAACTCAGAGAACAGTGAGTCCATAGGGTTGATTCACTTAATTTCAATTTAGATCCACCTTTCCAGTGGATCCTTAACTCATGTTTTTTATAAACATTGAGGTTTCAACGAGACCACTCTAGAGACAGACATTAAAAAACATAATATGGTAAAGTCAGTGGATTTGAGGATTAGTTCATGAAGTTCATGAGAAAAGAAGAAAACGCATTGATATTATTAGCATAGAGAAGGTGGCAAAGAAAGTACGGAGTCTAAAAACAAAGAGTGCACCATAGGAAGAGAAATTGTCATGGAAAAGGAAGAGATAAATAGGCTTTATTTAAAAATTTAATGGGCAAACTTGCCTCTAACTATTTGTAAAATTAAATAACTTTCTAAAACATGGTCAGGGCATGTTGAACATATCTGATTTCACTATTTAATAGAGCATTTGCATATTAATAAATACATAGAAATGATACAGTATGAAAATCAAACTATTTCAGTAACTAGACAAGCATTATATTGCTGCTATTTTATTTCTGAAATACTAAGGAGTTTGAAGAGTTCTGGTATCTCTGGTGGTTTCTTACCCACAAAACCTTAGAAGTCATCTTCTAAAATATATTGTCTTTTCAAATGTTGAGATTGAACTGAAGACTGCAATGTTGACCTCTATTTCATTAGCTTTGAAAAATATCCTTATAACTAACTATGAATTTTCAGACTGGCTCATCAGATAAATCATCATTTGCAGTTATTTCCCTGCCCACTGAATCTTAACCAAGAGACACCAACCATGTTAAGTCCGACAAGGGAAAGCGCCAGATTGTGCACCTAAGACAGGGGCAACCGTGGATGTACAGAGAGAGAGGGGAACAAGGTGTTGGAAGGCAGTGCCATGGAAAAGAACCTGGTTGAAGACAAGTTGAATATGAATCAGCAGTGCCCTCTCAGCCTGAAGGGACACCTCTGTCCTGGGGGACATCCGGCACAGCATCGCCAGCCTGGCAAGAGAGGGGATTGTCCTGCTCTGCTCTGACCTGGGGCGGCCTCACCTTGAGTATTGTGTGCAGTTTTGGGTG
>VZTF01003768.1:313505-360037 GCA_013397755.1 Cnemophilus loriae | reverse complement strand
GGCACTGGACAGGCTCCCCAGGGAATGGTCACAGCACCACGCCTGATGGAGTTCCAGCAGCGTTTGGACAAAGCTGTCAGGGACAGGGTGGGATTGGCCCTGTGCAGGACCAGGAGCTGGACTTAAAGATCCTCGTGGGCTCCTGCCAACTCAGAACAATTTTTCGTTCTGTTATTCTGTGAAGAGTAAGACATGAAGACAGGGGGTTTTTTTGCAAAACTCTAGTGAGCTCTATGAATTGCATTAACCCTCACAGCAACTTTGAATGGTTGGAGACACCAATAACTACAGAATATATTAGGAGGAGAAAAAAAATATTAGAAAGTTTTTAAATGCAATCTGAGAAAGATTTAATCTGTGTTCAGTTTCTGCAAGTTTAATGAGTCAAGGTCAGAAAGAATGAGAAAAGACAAAGATATTAAAATTAAACAAAAATTTTATTATGAAACAAATGAGAAATGTTAGCTATGAACTAATTTAAGCTATGGACTAGAAAATATTTTTAGGCATCATATGAGGGATCTTCTGGAACAAGATTCAAACATGGAAAATGCAAAAACTCTCTTTGATTTTAAAGTATTCTGTAAGTGAAAGTATTGAATCAGTGAAATGTTATGTTCTTTTTGAGATTTTTTCCCCTATATTCTCAGTTTCAGGTAGGGAAAATGTTAATTTAATGTATGACTGTTTAATAAGGATAACATCTACAATCAGAAACACAACTAATATCAGTTCTGGAAATGAAGGTTTGGTTTCCTAAAATACTACATACTTTAGATCTCAAAAACTTTATAAAGCCTTTTGCTTTCCAGGAAGAAGCTTCCATATGGAAAACATTGTTTCATAAAACACAGGGATAATTTAAATGACCCCATATTTAAGATCTTCTTGCAGTGGGGGGGTTAGGTGGAGGACCTGAGGGACTTTCATATACAATTCATGAAGCCACAGCCAGCCCATCTGCAGCCTTTACAGTTTTGAACAAAATATGTTGCATTTCTGAGTCTGTTTTCCTACAATTTCCTGGGAAAACTTTACTCTATCAGATAGGTGACAGTCCTCCAGGTCACAAAGGACTGCGATTGGAGTATGCAAGATATTTCCTCTGTTTTATTTGTATTTATTTTATCTACATATGCTGCATGTAGATCACAGTATGTTTTAGAATAAATAACTGATAGGTTTAGTCATCTGAACCAAACAAAGGGAGTGGTGGGGTCTGAGGAGCATTTATTTGGGTCAAAAAGATGTATGAGAAGAATGCAGATGAATGAGCTATCTAATGCAGGGTATTTTTTACTGTACTTCATGAAATTTAAAGAGTACAGGGCAGGTACCTAGAGATACAGGGCAAATTATTTTGAAATAAGGTATTTTTACACATAGATTATAGTTATTTGTATGATTGCCCCATGACACGGTAAATAGCAAAGTGTATAGCTAGATCAAAAACTTTGATTTTTTAAAGTTGGTTGCAGTAAACGCAAAGATCTCACCTCACAAAAATCCACTCTTATCTTCATACTGCCAGAGGATTCGAGGATTTCTAAGCAGAAGTTTTAATGGCTTTTATTTTGTTCTTCCCCAAACAACCATTACAGACTACATGCACTGACAGGAGATCAGCCTAAAGACACCTTTGCTGTGACCCAATACACACATTTTTACATTGTCATACCCTTTAAGGAACTGGGCAAAAGCTTTGCCACTTCTTTCAAGAGCGAATGCTGCAAAACCCGTGACCTGCAATTATTAATTTTTTAGGTGTTACGATGTATTATTTATTGAACATTGGATCTGAAATGAAGGCAAACGGAATTTTATTTCTGTGTTAAACACATTCTGGTGTACTGGAAAAATACAGATTTGTGTAACACAATCTTCTGCATAGGCTGGGATGCTGGTACAGCATTGGTTTTTATAATTTTTTTTGCTAAATTAGTGGGTGTTTTGTTCACTTATAGAAGCTGAAGTCCACAGAAAAGAATATTGGTCATCAGAAAGGAATAATCTTAAAACCAAAAGATTTTTTTAATTTTTTTTAAAATTAAATCCATATTATTATAATGAAAATTAAATACAAAAAAAAACAATGTAACTTTTAAACAGAAAAAATAAAATCAAGTAATTAGAGCAGCTGGAGCAGAAACAGGGAACTCTTCCTTATCCACTGTAACCCTTGCCACTGTAAAGTAAGAGCAGACTGTAATCAAAATACATTGAGGTGGAATTAGTGGTAACAGAACAAGGCAGATGCTTTCTTTGGAAAATATTCAGTTTTTTTAATTACTCCTCTTTCATCAGAATGGAACAAAGGGCTCGATACAGAAATCTATGTGTTGATGCAATGTGTTCCCTGAGAGTAAAAGTAAAGAATTAGGAAGAAGATGAGTGGAATCAGTCCCTCACGTAAAAAAAAATCTTTTGTTTTGAGACTGATCTTGAATGAATAAATAAAAATCACTAATCACAGAGCGGTTCTCACCCTGCTCTTTCCTATAATCATTAGATGTAAAGATATGAGGTCTCACTATTTTCCTTCAAGGTGTCCTTAGTTGAACAAAGATGAATACTAGGCACTAGTTACAGTTTTCCAGCATGGACTGAAGGATGAACAGTGAAATTGTTCAAAAAATTCCTCCTAAGCATGAGAAACTCGTGGGAAAATGCCATTCAGGAAAAGTGCTCTCACAGCAGAAAAGTTCCATGTCTTCTGAATCAGCACGTTCTAGTGAAAAATGGTTGTACTGAAAACTTCTGGCCACCATTAATATCTACATCCAGACCCAGGTCCTGGTGCAATGTCAGAAGGCAGAACACACTGCATTGCAAAATTCACGTTAAAAATTCCACTTAGTGTTTAAGGAAAAAAGGAGGAAGATGAGAGTTGCATTTATTGCCCACATAAGAGACACCATCATAATGTGATGCAAATTAACCATAATGATAAGGTAGATTGCTACCACTTACGAACCATTTCCTCCTTAGTGTATCCCTGGTCCCTTCCCAAAAATTCTTCCACAAAAATACTGAACGTTCCCTACTCTGCTTAGCTTATGTGACTTGACAAGATGCCTTAATAAACAGAAATTACTGCTGGTAAATGCTACCATTAGTGCATTTTCCCACTCCGTTTCTTCCATCAAGTTAAAATCAGAGAGAAAACTTAATGTGTCTTCTACTGTTCATCAGTTAGAAAATCCAATGGCAACTTAAGCCTTCCATTAGTGAGCAATCCAAAATATAATGACATAAATAGGTTTTAAAGCAGGATACAGGATAATGTGATTTTTAAAACAGAATATATTAAATAAAGCTAGAAGGACTCAATTTTCACGCATTATTTCAGAGAAGAATAGAGCTGATCTTGAACCATTGTAGATAGACACGTTTCAACTAAATTCAATGGATAAATCTCATTTTTACAAAGGGAATACAGCAAACGAGAGAAATATAGGGTAGTTCATACAAGTGGGCTATGGCTTGCTGCTACCAGCCTCAAGTATCATTACTTCACTGAGAAAAACACTTTCAAAAAAGGATAAAGTCATTTCATTCAATGGGAGAAAAAACCTCTCAGCAACCACATTTATTTCTCTCCCTTTCTTTTTCTAACCGCTGACATGTTTCGCTGTAATGATAACTCGAGATGCTCAAGCTTGGTTTGCTGCTGTTTCAGGTGGTGGCAAATTGAGGTTGTTTGCAGGTTTCCTAACACAAGCTAGTGGTTAGCTCCAGTGGTAGCTTCCATGTGAAATTAGACCCCATATATCAAGCAGTGAGGAATTGGCAGTGACAGCAGCTGTATTTTTTTGTGAGTGGGAGAGAGTAGCAACTTTCCTGTACATCAAACCTAAGGTCTGGAAAATTGATGACACAGCAAAGAGGAAGATACAATTCTTCTGTTTAAATCCTCCCAGAATTCTTACTCGGGGTTAAAACAGAGCTGAGGTTTTCATTCATTCTTTCCTTACCAGTGCCAGGTTTTGTCACTGTATCAGTTATAGTGAATAGAGGATAACATCCTGATTCACAGATACTGTTGGGAACTAATTTCCTTTGACTAAACAGGCTTTAGGTGCTTACCTGTCCCTGGTGATCTGAACTATAACCTTCTGTTCCTCTCTCAAACATTCAGATGTCTTTCTGAAAGTTTATAGAACAACAGAAACATTTAGGTTGGAAAGGACCTCCAAGGCCTTTGAGTCCAACCATTCCCCCAGCACTGGCAAGACCACCTCTAACCCACGTCCCCAAGTGCCACATCCACATGGCTTTTAAACCTCTCCAGGGATGAGGACTCCACCACTGCCCTGGACAGCCTGTGCAAATACTTTGCAACCCTTTCAGTAAAGAATTTTTCCTAATATCCCATCTAAGCCTTCCCTGGCACAACTTCAGGCTATTTCTTCTTGTTACCTGGGAGAAGGTATTGACCCCCGCCTGGTTCCAACCTCTTCTCAAGGCAGTTGTAGAGAGTGATGAGTGTTGTTGATGATTAAAGCTACGAGCTTGTTTCCTGCTGTTCATATAACTTCCATCGAAATTAAAATACTTCACTGTGAGGAAATTGGTTTACATGAAATTCGAGACAGGAAACAGAACCAGATAAAGGCAAATTTACCGGTTTGGATTGATGGCATCAACATTTTTGAAAGAATGAAACTGATTTACTAACACTACTGTTATATATTTCATAATGAATTGCATATATTTACCCTTCTACTATAAATTATATGATTTATAGATAATTATTCATCACTTTCATGATTTTTTTTCATTTCTGTTTATTAAGGTAGCTTAATATGCTGGTTTTCCCTTTCAGTGAAAGTGTAAACAACATCTAAAATACTGTATTTTTCTCGGAAATTCTCTCATCTTTTCTTTTAATATCTGACACATTATTTTTACTAATAATCATAGTGCTAAAATCATATTTAAAAGAAGTAAACTAACATAGAAGGAAGCATTTCTGAAGATACACCTAAAGCTAGAAAACTGATACCAGAACACTGCTAAAATCCCAATAAATATTTTAGTTCCTCAAAAACATTTGATTATTCCCAGAATGCTCTCCTTAACAACTTGTCTCCTACTCACATATTTAAATTTATATTTATCTTAGTAGAGTTATTTATCTCAGTGGAACTAAATACCACATCATTTGCATTATATGAGTGGAAAAGTGCTCCTCACTACTGAGGTGACTTTGCACTCAACATATTTTCCTTGTCATATCTCAGATGTTTTCTCTCTCAGCTAATTAGGCAGCACTTCACAACAAAGTCAAACCTGCCACATTAACTCTTACACCAACATGAGTTCTTAATGTATTTTCTGCTGAAATTTTAGGCATGCAAGAATAGACATTCTACAGTTCTAAATAGTAGCTTTAATGTTTTAAGGACATGGAAAGGAATACAGTATCTTAAAATCTAAATGCTTCAGAGGCTGGAGTTAACTGGGAAGCCGAGAGTCTCTAGCTCCAGAAAACCACAGATAATTTGGAGACAAAGCAACGGGAAATAATAAGCAATCTCAGAAGGCAGTACCAACCCTATGCTTTCTGTTACTTTCACTTCATGTAGTAATCACTGAAAAACTCCTGAAGAAGGTTTATGTGATTGTGTAAATATGGGGAGAGGTGTTTTGAGCTTTTGACTCTGCTACCGGATCTTCGTCCTTTGATTATCACCAGTATCTTTTCTGCCTCGGTTTCCAAGTCTGCAAGAAAACCAAGGCAACAGCAATATGGACAGGAAGCTCTGAGATTTATGGGATTGCCATGTAAGATTTGGCTGTGAGTGCATTCCTTAAGTGTTCATCTAAAACCAAGTTAGTAAAACCATGAAATTTTTAAGAACAGAGTTAACCAAACCCTTCAACATGAAATTATGTGGGTGGAAGGAGGCAGGAGGGATGAGATCAAGCAATTTGCATGAGACATTCGAGTTAGTGATAGAGATCAAAAGACTACAAAATGCAAGGATGAAAAAGTGAAATGAGGCCTCTCATCCTCTTCCTGCTCTCTCAGTACAAACTTGACTGGAAGTTGACATCTGCCAAAAGCCCATTCATATTGCTTGACACGTGTACACGCTACATTATGGTGATATATTGACAGCAGGCACAGTTGCCAGACATGTTTGGGGGTGAAAGGTAGCACTTGAGGCACTAAAAGAGGTGATTTATTACAGCATTAGTGTGCCACTGAAAAGGTCAGAGAGCTGCAAAACACATACAAAAGTTCTAGAGGGCTGATTTGTATTTTCACAGAGAAAACCTACATTAGCCTATTCAGGCTTATACCCTCAGTGTGAATAAGAAATGTTAAAGCTCTCAATACCAGCAACATGGAAACACTTGACAATGGATTTTTTTTCCTACAGCTGGAAGGAGATGACTCATGACCCAGGAACACTAAGGCTGCAGAATACGCTGAGTTTCAGTCTTTCACTCTTCTGGGGTAAACTTACTTTTGTGTATTTCATAATGCACTCTCTGCCCTTGATGCACTTGTCATTTATCCTAGTGTGAACCAGCTGTCTCAAGGGTTTATGGTGCTGTGTATCACCTTTACTTGATGGCAGACAGAAGCCCTATTTGGTGACCCTCAACCTTTCCACAAAAACACAGCAGCAAGTTAAAAAAAACCAACCAACCAAACAACTGACCAAACCAAACTGAAACAACCTTCCAGAACTTCCCACTCTCCCCTAAACAAGCACAGTGTACTTATACAAGACTTGAAATTTACATTAGAGGCAAAATTCTTCTCAGGATTTCTGAAACTTCATTTGGAACACAATATATTGGGGTGAGATAGATGAATATAAAACATTTTTGAACTTTGAAAAAAATCCTTAGGGTCAAAGTGAACTTCTTATTCATAAAAGGCCATAAAAGACATGGATATATGTAGCCATTTCTGGATTTTCCTAATTACTATGGAAACTTGCCCTATAATCAGATCTCCTTAACAAAAATAATTTTGCCCCAGGGTCAGGAGATTTGCTTCATCTGCTCCATTTTAGGACCAGGATTTATGTTTTACCAATCCCAACAGTAATTATAGCACTGAAATTTTGTCTTGGTGATGCAGAGGCATCATAGCTCACTAAAAATCATGATTTGGCAGCTGAAAACCATAGAGAAACTTTTTTAAGGCCCTGATAAGCTTATGACTACCTTAAACACAAAAAAACCCCACACACTTTTAGGTTATAACAACTGGAAATGTTTTCTTATGTATATTAAAAAAAAATTACTTAGGAGGACTTTTAGGGGCTGAGTGAGTAAGATGGTACTGAAGTACTCTGCACGCTAAGAGTGTGATGACATTGTGCTATGCTGATTCAGAAATGACTCAGCTCAGTTACCAGAAAAGCAGAGAATCAGGTCTTTTTTCAAAGGTACAGTGATATAGATGTGACTGAATGACTCATCTGTCATCAGCGTTTTAGTCAGCAAAGTCTTCGGCTGAATGGCAAGTATTTATAACAGAAAAATAAAGTCACTCAATCAAAAAGAAGTAAGCAAAAAGACCTGGATACTGAGCCTGGTTTCTAACATCTAGCTATGAGATCATTACATTCCATAACCTGAACACCATTGTAGTGCCAGTATCTGTCCGAGTCCAGTCCATTGAACAGTGTGCTTTCTCCATTTCTCTCTGTTTCTGATTCAGAGAATATACATTCTGCAGCAGGCACCTAAGCACACAGCGAATAATCTCAGTCCATTTTCCTGTGAAAATACATTCTTTCTTCTGCCATATGTCTTTCACTACAGGTTTTACTTCAGATTTATATGGCGTGCATGATAGGGCTTGGAACGTCTTCCTTTGAAAGATCCTTGCGTAAAACTTTTGAAGGACATAAATCAAGATACACAGAAATGACTGGGAGCTTTTCCATTGCTATTAGCTGGTGTTTCATGCAAGTTTTAAGTTTTCACTTGTGCAATATTCTTTCCACAATGTCCTTCAGCAGGAGTATTTAAATATCTTCCAAAAGAAATCATAACGAGTGAAATTTTGACTCCTCTGAAATAAATGGCAAACCTTTCTATTTAGGATGAAATTTCTCTTATATCTACACACAGCTGTGGTTATCTGCCTTTACATTTTGCAAATGAATGCATTTATTGCCTATGACTTTCCTTTGGTGCATATATAACTGCGTGCTTCAAAATTTTGGTGGTTTGCTAGAGGTGAAAAAAAGAAAAAATACTAAACACAACTTTCTGATTATTTTTTTAATTGAAAAATATCTTCTCTTGCAAAGAATGGAAATTTTATAAAGACTGAGATCTAGAACTCATCTAACTCATTTAGCCAAGACATTAAAATTCAGTAACAACTATACAAGATCTTCCAATCTGTGCATAGGTGAAGCTCAAGCAAATACAGAGTATATTGGCCACGTTCAAATTATTTTCTGCCAATTGAAAATTGACTGATTTAACTTAATGACCAAACCAGAGCAAGAGCTGCCAGTGGTATTTGGGAGGCCTTTATTCTCAGCTAGGTTATTTCGTTCAGTAGATTTTATTTTTTCTCAGAAGTTTTCGAACAATGAGAGAATAGATATAAATATATATACATATATACAGATAGATAAATAGATACAGAGAGAGAGAGACAGAGAGAGGAAGATGCTCCAGTATTTTCTGGGGGAAAAGAAGAAAAGTAAAAGATACCTACCAAATGGTTTCACAATCCAGTTTCTCATCAGAGTGATGTAATTTGTTAGATGCCTGACCCTGTAGGAGCTGAGGAGACTGGTCACAGCAGCAGTGGCTGTGCATATGAATTTGCTTTATTTTCTATGTGATAAATCTACCTTTTCAAAAGCATTTGGCAAAAGTTTTCTCCTTATTCTGATATAATATTGGAAAAATAACTTCATTTAAGATCTTTAAATGCTTTTAAAGTTGTCAAAGTTGTCCATAAAACAGACACAAAGCCACAAGAAAGCAGAAATAATGCAAAAAGAGCAAATAGTAGAAGTGAATTAAATGAAATTCTAGTTGCCACGAGTATATCAAAATGTATAATTTCACAAGGCATGTTCAATTCTACCTCTAATTATATATCCTTTTGAAGTTGAAACTGGAGCACTTGCTTTACTTTAAAGGCAAGGAGGCTATTTGTACGCTTAAAGAAAAAATTATGCTCATGTGAATTGCCAAAATTGGACATAATCTGCTAATTTGCAAAATTTAGCAATTCTCAGTGAGTTCTCTCATTGTAATTTTGAATTAGCAGAAAGGTACATGGTTGAAAATCAAATCAAACCAAACCAGAAACTATTCTGGAGAGATTTGATTATTTAGATATTTAGAGACACTATTATAAGAACTGTGTATTTAAAAAATAAATAGTGAAATCTGGGCAATACACTTGTGGCTTTTAAAATATTTATATGAAATAAATAAGTATTTTGAGAAACAAAACTTTTGAAGAAACTAAATATGTTACAAGTCTTGTATATCACCTTGGTAAATGGTTAATATGTTGGCACAGCTGACACTCAGTTTTTTAACATTTTTATTGAAGCTGAAAAAATATAGATAAATATATCATGAAAGAAAGCAGAACTTTGTAAAACCGCCTGAGAATTTACAGCTCAGGAAGACTTCTCTAGGATGGTCTCTGAACTGGTGTATGGAGACTAGTGGTCCCTCAGGGCATTTTTTGAAGAGCTAAATCCAGTATGGTAGAAGGAAAAGATAAATTTACCTCCCACATATAGGTTTCCTTTTCACCTGGGTCAAAAACAAGTGCTTATGTAGCTGTACAGAGGATAGTTTTGCCTCCTTGGCAGTTTCAACACTCTGAACTAAACAACGTCTTGTTTTTTAACCACAGCAAAGGTCAGACAAACAGAAGGTCTGACAAACCAAAGAGATAAATAACCCAGGGAGTGGGATGAGGAGGGAAGCTTTATTATTACTTTGAGGACTTCTGGTGCACGGTTTACAGGGAAACCAAGTAACAAGTAGCAAACAACATGAAATGTTTATGCATGTCTGTGGAATCCAGTTATTCTCCTCTGTCTTCCTGCCTTCCCCTAATTTACTGTTCTAATCAACAGACCTATTTTCTGCCCCCTTGGATACTGCCATCCCCCTTAGGGGCTTGGCATAAATAACAAACAGCTCCAGCTCTTGGCTTCACCAATATGAAACACTAGATTCAAAATGAGTTACTGTAAATAAGGCAGGGGCTGGTGTCGTAAAGCTGTCACCTTTACCTCCAGGATTTTCCTTCCTAATAGACCTGCACGCTTCCCTGTTATCATCCACAGCAGTTTTTTTTTTTTTCTAAAACGCTGAAGCTGCTATTAGTCAGATAGAAAATCATTTAGGGGCAGCAAGCAAAAGCAGGTTTCCTTAATAAACAGCAGGGTCAACAATAACCATTAGCAATTTTGAAACTATTTCTCCGAAGGGAAGGTTCTGATTCCGAGCCCCTTGGCATTGATGATAAAACTCCTGAGTTTTGGGGAGCTGGGAAAGTTCTGACTAAACTCTTTAACCAAGACTTTTAGGCCATTGAAATGCTGAAGTAATGATATTCCAAGCTACAGCTGGGGATTTATTTATTTTAGATAGGTGTATCTCTGCTGCCACCCTACCTGTTTTTAAAATTACAGCTTGAGTCTAATTTACCAGCCATAAATAACAGCAAAATTAACCAAGCCATGTACTCAGTACCGTCAAATACGTACTGCATAGCAGTTTGAAGCTGACATTTGGCTTAGTAAGGGGGAAATCTCAGACGATTTTTGAGGTCTGTTGGCATAAAACAGTCAAAAGTTCAAAGTTGTCGTGATGAAGTGTGATATTATGAATCTATTACATACAAATGCATGTGTTTCAGTGAGTGAGTTGGTTCAGCTTTATGAGTTCTTTACGGTCTTTTTTTCTCTTTTTTTTAAAAAAATATTTATGGTCACACTGAGATTCATGTTTATACTGGGGAGAGACCCTTCATTCTAGCCTTTGCCTACGTACAGACATCTGCATTCAGTCCTAGAGCTGAATGACTTTCAACTTAGTTTTCTCTGTTCTAATCTCTGTCTGATGTTCACTGAATCCAGTTAAAAGTGGCCACTGGGTCATATCCACAGCCCTAAAGTGAACATTCATTTCAGCATCTCTGGTGCAGATATTTGATAAGACAGATGTTCGTGCCTTAATCAGACTGAATGAACATCCCAAATGTCACAGTTACCTGAAGCTGCCAGGTTTTGACTGGAGGATCTGCAGCAGGTAACTTCACCTTTTGAACAGGTGCAGCAGCTTACACCCAATATTTAGAATTTAGTTGCATGAGCCATCTGAGCACAACAAATATTACAGCAACACCCTGAAGCTCAGAGCACTGCCAAAAACTGAGAATCACCATCTGGCCTAGCACCAGTGACTGGGCCATTTCTGGGAAGAAACAATTTACAGATCAAGCTCAGCTAATAAACTTCATGTCTCTCATTATAACAGACTTATGATGACAGTGCACTGACTCAGGGGCTAAAAAATCATTAAACCACTAATCTTGCACTGATCCTCACCTTTACCCAAACTAATTGCTCAAAAATTCTGTTCAAGCTTCTTCTGTGGATAAAATTTAATTTGGAATTTTGTAGCTCATTTTATTCTATGATGTCATCACACTTCCCTTTCAGTTCAACGACATTCTCTTGTGTGAACATTATTTAAGATTTCTTTAATGCCTTAAAGAAGTCACAAAGGAGTTTCACCCTAAACAGCAGTAAGGAGCTGAATTTCACCTGCTTACCTAGGAGTTATCACTATCTCACAATTCTTCAGAAGAGCTTCTTTTTTTCCCAATATTAGCAACATAATGTACAAGGCACATAAAATACCTGCCTAGACACATGAGGAAGACTACTAGCAGGAGGCAGCTCTGATTTCTTACCCCTTACAACAGCTCCATACTTCCTAGAAGTTGTCATGGAACTTTGGGCAACAAGGTCTTGAGTTTCTCCCAGCATCAAATGAAAAAGTGTTATTTAAAAAATGTTATTTAAAAAATGTTATTTTAACTACTTTTAAAATAATTATTTCTAGAATAACTATGTGAGAGGAACACTGTGCATAAGTAACTCAAAGGGAAGAAATGCTGTTTATCTTTTGTCTATTTTTTTTTGTACATTTGAGAAATGTAGACAAAAGTAAGCATTCCATTAGTTATCTGAAGTTTTCCTTTAGCATTAATCTTGTGGTTGAATTTGTACTGCGTGCAATGATGAATACTGAATAAGCAGCTAGCAGCATCATCCAACAATAAATCATGGTTTTACCTGCCCAATTTTTCTTTTCTTACAGAAATGTTAACCAGAGGGTGAAAAATGATGCTTATGTACACAATCATGCACGTAATTGCTCGTAGAGACACACATGAACATGTAAACATAAACACACAGCATGTGCATTTATATTCCAAAGTTAGACACCATTTATTTCTGCACTGCCATAATGCCCTATTTGAACCACTCTCTCTCAGCCTCACGTAACGTGTGGCATTCAGGTTGGATCAAAGGGACAGAATGAAAATCTATTCGTGCACAACTTAAAAAAACACAAACTTGTCTTTCTTTAGTGCCAGTACTGCTACAAAAATCTATTTGGTGTGCCTAAAAGGAGTATTAAAATACACTTTTTGAGGCACCATAGGTAAACAAACACTTCTTCCTCTAGGATTCTGTTGAACATACAAATTGTACACCAAGTGCAACCACAAGTCCATTATAATTTGTGTGACACAATCTTTTTCTGTTAAGAAGGCAGCATGTATATCACATGCAATCAGTTTAATTTTCTTGTTATATTTCCTGATAAAGACAGAGTTTGAGGAAAAATATTAGGAAAAAGCCAAAGATTATGAAATTACATTTCAAGATAAATCAAGTGGGAACATTTTACTTTTTTTTCTGACTAACTGGGAAAGTGTAAAATCAATATTTTAGTTTCTGGCAGTACTTATATGGGAAATACGCTGATTATTGTGAAGTATAATACATAACCTGAAAATACGGTGAATTAGACCAACTTAAAGATTCTTGTATTTGGAATATTTACAGACTTTTGGGTAGAATTTATGGATTAACCCCAAAATTTCATCCAATACACAAGGATGTAAATCTGACATTCAGATATCATCTGCTGACATGAAATATCTTCTGCGTAGACTGCCATTTGTTCAAACAAGAGATGCTCTGAAGTCTCACCTCATGAGTCCTTTGCGGATCTAATTTAAAAGATTTCAAGACAACTACGTTTCGTATTTAAAGTAGACATATTTTTAGTACTTTACAGGTCTTGAAAAGTGGCATACCACTTTTATTTCAGCCCCAGGCAGAGTGCAGGCTAGTTGTCTGTAATTCTGTTTTGTTTTAATGGCCATTATGGTGACACCAATATAACTGTATATGTCAGCAACCAAAGAATGAGGGAGGTTTTTTTTAAATCTGAAATTACAGGACTTGCTGGAGTGGCTTGTTACTAGTTAATGATACAGACCTCTAAGTCAATATGATTTATTTTCTTTGAGTGATCGTTCATGGTAGTAATTGCTATAAAGAGTGGCAGCTGTGATTTCACACCTTGTGCCCCATTAAGTTTTATAGAATCAAAGCATCTTACCATGGATTTGATTGGAAGGGACTTTAAGCTCAAACAGTTCCACAACCTGCCACTGCCAGGGACACCTTCCCCTATCCCAGGTTGCTCCGAGCCCTGTCCAACCTGGCCTTGGACACTTCCAGGCGTGGGGCAGTCACAGCTTCTCTGGGCACCCTGTGCCAGGGCCTCAGTACTTTCATCATAAAAAGAATTATTTGAAAGTACCACTCTGAATTAACTCTTTCTGTTAAAAACTGTTAGTCCTCATCCTATTGCTACAGGCTCAGTCAGAATCCTCTCCATCTTTCCTATAAATCCCCTTTAAGTACTGAAAGGCCTCAAAAAGGTCTCCCCAAGGCCCTCAACTCTTCAGGCTGAAGAACCGCCACTCTCAGCATCTCTCTGCAGCAGAGGTGCTCCAACACTTTGATTTATTCACCAACAACCAGGAAGCATTCTGGAAATCTCTGGTGAGTTTATAATACAAGACAGATGGGCAGAAGAGATTTTCTCAAACTCGGAGGAGACTACTATTGCACTGACATTTATAAAAAATTATTAAAAATAATTGAGTACAATCTTTATGTTTGTCATAAAATAAAAGATGCCATAGTTACATTGTTCTACAATTGCTGAATTGTATCCTGGAATTTCTACCCTCTCCACTGGGTGTAGTGGCCTTTAGATTAGACTAGCTGTAAACACCTATGTTTTACATGTTTAAAGTTAAGTGAATTTCACATAGGTAAAATCCTGTGCAAAAAGCCATATATCCTGTTTCTTTCAATTCTTAGCACTTTAAATATCCCCATAATGACAGCCCAAGACATAACCTGAGTGCAAACAGATAAACAGTTGTTGGAATATCACCATAGTTTATTATGCTTAGCCTGAAATTCTCCTTTTTGACATTATCCTCCTTCATCTGCTTGTTATACCTTCTCTATTATTTAGGCTATTTAGGGAGACTTGTCCTAACTACAATTTGTTAAAAACACCATGTGGATATTTATCTTTAGAGAGGTTTTTATTGTCAGAGGAAATTGGAAAAGGAGAAACAAACAAACAAAAAACCCCAAAACACCCCCAACTAAACAAAAAAAATGCAAACAAACAAACAAAACAAAACAGAACAAAACATTAAAAAAAACAAACCCCCAAAGAAACCAATGAAGGAAGTGTACATATATATATTATATATATGCGACCACCAATATAAATTTAAAAGAATTATCAGTCCTACACTATGATGGAGCCTGTAGAGTTAACAGAAGTTAAATCAGACAGCATTTCAACTCCATCAAATTATTTTCTGCAAAATAGAGGTACAGATGTTGCCAGCACTAATGGATGTGTTTAAGGTGAAAAGGACAAAAACTGTTAAAACTGAAGAGGAACTTAATGGAAAAAATGAGTTAAAAGCTGTCAACACAAAACTGAAACTTTGGGGAAAAAAATTCATTTTAGGTATATGTCTCTCTCATTCTTGCTGAAATAACTGAATGATTTGTTTTCTAGTCATCAGACCCAAGCAACTTTGGCATAAACCTGTGGTACAAATTTAAAACTGAATTTTGGACCAATTCTAGATGTTGGCAAGACATAATCCTACTAAGAATCTCTGGTATAGAGGATATTCAGCAAAACTGCTAAATAATCTATTTGTTAAAGTGCTCAAACATATATTTAAGATTTTTTTTTCTGGCAGGATTCAAACATATAGTTATAGTTGCAGGGAGTTTGCGTGTTTTGGAGTGTCTGCTCTGAGTTGTGGAGAATTCATCCCACAAGAAAATTTACAAGACTGTTTTGAATCACCGAGAAAAGATCATAACAGACTTTTTGTTTTAAGGTCATGATTTTCAAGTACCAAATACTGGTCTGGGGAAGATTTGAAGATGTGTACAGTGAAGATTATAATCCAGCCTTTTAGGGTGGGTTTGGTGCTTAAAATGTTTTTTTCTGGTAAACGTTATTCTCTTTTTCTGTTGCTGCGGAATTTTGAGGCAATATGCACTAATTTTGTAGATAAATCTTTTCTTAGCTCCAATTACTAAATGATGGAAATTTACTCAGCGTGACATATTAATTAAATAACAAGATATAATTTCAGAAAGAATATTTGGCATCATCAGATCTAATAGTACTGTGCCTCTTGAAGCATTTATAGAAGATAGGTGTGTGATCCTGAGAGTGATTGCTTTTCCTACTTCAGTTTATTCGTGTTCTCTTCAACACTGAAACACATTTCAAAATTAAGAACTCACTGAATTAAGAAATTATATCTCTACATGTTATTTTGTTTTTATTTCTAAAGTAATCTTGATGTGGATGTTTGTAAGACTAACATTTCACATGTGTATAAAAATTTTTGTGGTAAAACACCTTCAGAAATGCTAGATACTGTAATGTACAAATTCACAGGTAAAGAAGAATACAGATATATTATTGGTTTATTGGCCACTTGATCAGGGAGTGAGCTTGGAGATGTGGCTTAATATTAGTAGGAAATACACTCCAGAGTACACAGATCTCTGCAATGTTGTGATTTACCTGTTCAATACTATCCAGCACTTTATCATTTCAATAGAATGGCCGGACCAGTGTTTTCACTTCAATGAACATATGGGAATCTTTAAATTCTGTGAGGTGGGTGAATCACGCCACATGCAGAACTTAACATGGGATTGTGTTCATCCAGATACCAGGAATAGCTTTCCAGTGGGCTTCATGAACAGTGTAGTGAAATACACATTTTTGACTGCCTGCTGATTTCATGATTGTGCATATGTGAATATGTGTATATTCTTTACATGATCCTTTTTTATTAAAAACATTTGCTGCCCATGAAAGGAGTTAGATGACTCTGAAACTGTCAGATGACCACTCTTCAACAAGCCTATTTACCCAAAACAGGATAACATAGAGAGAATTGAAAGAAATAAGCTGGATTTCACACAGAAACCATGAGGAAATAACATAATTTTAATGCCAACAATATAATATCATACATCAGAAATCCAGAGTATCCCTGGGTTTTACGCATCAGAGTTCACGTGCAAGATCTTGTGGCCATAAACATCATTGTGAAAATTATGTTCCAATTTAAAATTTGCCTTTAAGATCATCAGTGATAAATAAATAACAAAATATGTGACAACATGGCATGTCTTTTGACAAATATCCTCAATATTTAAGATAGCAATACAAGATGACATATGCCAATGACAATTCATTTCACCCTCCATCATTACTGTCTCGTGATGTAGCACATCAGTCAATGGAAAATAAAATAAAATAAAAAAAAATATGTATAGAACCATTTCACATTGATCCAACTGATTGGCATATATAGAATCATTGACCACGCCGTGTTTGATGGGTCAGCATTTGTCTGACTGTCAGTTTTATTGTGTGTGCTATCAATGCGATTGGACCCCAGGGATATCTGAATTACAATGAACATGGTGTGCTATAGTGGGAGGAGAAGACCAAACTGGAAAACAAAGCAATTCACAGACAAACTAAGGGGATGCTTTCCCTGTCTATTAGCAGCTCAGCATATGCAAAGATAGATGGCATGTGTCTTGGATAAGTGCCCAAGCTGAAAATATGCCACTCTGGAGTTCTCACAGCATAAACAGTGAAGTGCAAGAAGTAAATGAAGAAATAAGAGTTATGGAGTCCAAATGCACACGAGCACATATAATGGTTACTGCTCTTAATGATCTGTTTGGGAAAGGTTGCAAGACAATGTTGTTGGCTGCTAGATAAGGCAAGGCAGGCTCTGGGTTTGGGAATATCTGCCCTGTTCACTGTGCTGCACAGAGCTGAGATTCCTTTCCTCCCTCTTCCTCAAGAATGGATGCATTTCCCCTTTCTGAGTGAACAAAACAGACACATTCCATCTGTGCTCAGTGAAGAATGCTACTCTCTGTAAGCTGATTTACTTTACATTTTCTGTCCAGGTGTTCCTTGCTGTGTAATTATAGTCTGTCCCCGTCTTAGCATGTAGTTAGTCTGGATTAGTGATGCTCCTTCAGAATACCTCAGAAGGAAGAAAATAGTGTGAAAGATTCATGAGGCTATAGAGGGACAATTTTACAAAATTATTCCTGCCTGCTCCTTCTAGGTTTTGATCTGATTGTTGCAATGTGTAATGCTAGTAGAAACTGCATGATCATTTTTATTACAAGGCAAGCTGAGCAACATCAAAGATGTAAAACCTTCAATCCCACTAAGCTACACAAGCTGAGGATAATTGCAGAGTTTTAGTGGCCAAGACTTGAAAATGTGAGCAAATACCTCCATACACATCACAAGATAGCTAAAACCATCATAACATACCTAAAAAAGCCAGTTTCTGAATACAAAGAAATTGCTGGTTATGAGGATGATAGGTTAAATGACTCAAAACAGGAAGACTTTGACTCATTTGCAATGTCATACAATTTTAAAAATGTACATGTCTTTCAAAAATGAGTCTGCAAAGAAAATTTATACAAGATATATTTTATTTTAAAAATATATATATTTGCTATTTAGTGCATATGTGAGATTTAAAAGATAATTTAAAGACTAATGTAAGATTTTTCCCAGTTCCTTGCTAAAAGTCTACTATGAAGACATTTCTCTTGAGAGCTGGATAAACAACAGACAAATTTTCATACATTCATTTTGCTTTTTCTCCTACAAGTAAGTGAGTAGCATTTTTTTTGTTGTTGTTGTTGTTGTTAATGTGTGTTAAGAATCTTCACTGTAAGAAGAATATCCAAGGAGAGCACCCTGGTCTAGTGAAAGGTGTCCCTGCCTATGGCAGGGGGGTTGGATCTAGATGATCTTTAAGATCTCTTCCAACCTAATCTCTCTTCTGTGATTCTGTGATTTTATGATTACCTAGCAACGAACCTATTGGCTAAGACAACCTCAGTTCCTGAGGATTCGTTGGCAGTTTTTGGATACAATATAGCAGATATGTGGATCTGTACTTCCTATCCAGGAAGTATTTAGAATTATGAATTCATATTATTATTCTGTCTGGAAAATGTGTCAGAAGACTTCAAGATCAGAGTACTGTGCAAAACAGTGTCCTTTTATAATTATACTCATTTTATAGACAACTGATTACAAATCATGCAGCCTAGTTCCCAAGTATTGCTCTAGACTCTTATAGCTGTGTCACTTTAGCAATTATTGTGATAATTCCTCTTGCAATCGATTTGCAGTTATGCAGGGCATAGATGAAAACAAAGTTGGAGAAATAATGACTCCGGCAAAGTTAAAACCACATTTAAATGTTGCCAGTTAAAGATACTCGCTTCTGTATATCTACAACACGTGTAAAGATAAGACATTTCAAAATAAAAGTGTAATTAAAAAGATATATAAATAATTCAGGCGCCTGAAGACAACAAATGCTGCTCAGGCACCATTTCAATAGATCTGCACACTAAAAGCACATCACTGAAGTCTTCAGCAGCAAAGAACATGATCTGCAGAGCTGCTCTCAGGCACCAGGAGCTTACAGCTGTCCACAGTTATGGTCTGGGCCAAAGGGTCCCAGGTACCAGTCACCGGGTTAATGAGCTCTGTGCCAGTTACTCGTGCCAGAAGATAATGCATTCCTGTCAGCAAGCTGAATCGTCAATGAGAAGATAAAATAACAAGTGGAAAGTGCAATACCACCCTCTTTGCTCCTAAAAAACAAAGGAGAAAAATGGTTTCAAGTCCCTAACGTGAAATCTAAGTTTTACAGTGGGTGTGAGCTTCTGCCACACTATTAAAATAAAAAGATAATGCGCTGTGGAAAGGCAATTAGCAAATTCTTGATTTTTACAGGAGGCATTTGCATCTCTGATAAACCTGAATCAAAGGATGAAAATGCTACCATGGCATATTTGACTAGGAATAAAAGCTTGAGTAAATCATAAGGAAGGAAATTACTGTTTTCCTATATTTCAAGGGTTGCTCGCTTTCAATTAATGTAGTTTCAGTTTAGCTGTAGGTTTTTTTGTTAATTAAAGTCTTTTCTTCTGTGAAGTCTCTATGGAGTGTTAAAAGTGCTCTCTGTCCAGTATGATTGCTCCTGGCTCACAAAGAGCAGATTTATTTTTAAGAAAGACAGGCTGGTCCTGAGAGCACAGGAGTAGCTATCGCTGGCCATTTCATTTATAAAAATATTATTCAATTTTTTTTTAATAATTGCTTGTTAAATGTAGCTTCGATTAGCTTATGCATCCCTCACCTGGCAACACGAAGACAAAATATTCATGTCAAAATCAGCTGTGAAATACTTCTCTATAGAATATTCTGTAAAAGACACTATCATCCAGCAAAGCCAGAGTTTATCTTGCTTTATTTTATTTCCATTTAATTTGCTGAGTACTTTAAGGGAAGCACCTTTTTTCTTTCTGCCATAGGTACTTTTATAGCTATCATTTTACTTAAACATAGAGCTCCATCTTTTCTCAGTTTAGATGCCGAACAGATCTAACCGAGAAGGTTTCACCAGTCCCATTACTGCAAATGATGGCTTCCCTGTTTGAAGCCTTTCACTAACACAGGATCTGCTCCATATTCATTAAAGTCTATGGAATCACCTCCATTTATTATATTGAGCATCAGATCAAAAGTACTATAAATTATTTTTTATTTCATTTGTTGGGTTTTTTTCGAGTTCTTGGTCTAATTATTAATTCTCAGTATATGTACAAGCTGTGCAGGAACATGTTTTCCTGTGGAGAGAATGGTGCTAAAAGAGCCTGAAAGCTCATACATTTTTTCCCATAAAGTACTCTCCGAGTATAAACTTAAGACGGAGTCATCACCTTGATTTTCAGAGAATTTAGGCCTGAATATCACTTTTGCTGCACCCTTAATTATAACTTTCCAAACCCTATCTCACTTCCCTGGAGAAGCATCCATTGCCAACATCTGAAGATTTTTCTTCAGTTTCTCTTGTAATGTATCTGTTCAAACATCTGTTTCTGGACCTTCTCTGAAGTATCTGGATCTGAAATTTACTCCCATTTAAATTCTTTGGTGGTTCATAAACTCAGGATACCTCAGCAAAGGGGCTGTTCAGGAAGGATTTTAGAAGTCTTATTTTGTCAGCTCTGAAAATGCGTGAGAAGAATGTAGCAGCGCTGCAGTGCTCTTTTAAACAGTCACAAAATCCTTTGACAATAAAGGAATTTTTCATCTGATTTCAAGTTCTTTGATTCAGACCTCTCAAGTGGAGGATTCAACAGTAGTTACTGTTTCTGCCCGAGAAAAATGCCTCTTGAGAGTCTTCCTTTTTGTGCATCTCCAGTACTTCAAATGGGTCAGAGGAACGATTTACACTCTGTGTACCCTGAAGAACCCCTCAAGGAACATTCAGGGAATGAAATGCACGAAATTTACTCAACCTAAGTATTTTCATCTAGGACAGTCTTGATATTCCCCAACAACTCAGATTCTTCAGATGTTTGCATTCTAACTTTTTATGGTTTTTTTATCAGAATCAAGTCACTTGAAACTGTCTTCCAAAGAACGGCTCTGTACAGAGAGAAGTAGATTAGGACTTAGGACAACTGTGAGAAGTTGCTTCTTGTCAGCAGAAACCTTAAGTAGATTAGTCCCTTTCTTCCTCATGCTTTGCTTTGTTTACCTACGTATGAAAAGTACAGGGGTAAATCGCTAAATATTGCAATTAAAAACATGTAAATGTACCTGGAATAGAAAGGGGAGTGAGCCCTTCATGTGCTATTCCTTACTGCTGCCATTTAGTTCAGTCTTTTCTCCCTCTGCCTCTCTTTTTTTTTAATGCATGTTATCAGAGGTATATGTTCATACAAAAGAAGACCAGAGGTTTTAGAACAATAGTCTGTTTGGTTTCCTCTGAATAATCTAGGCATTTTATTCTTTTAAATACTCACTGTAGTTTAACTTTTTATTATTGTATGATAAATAATTGAATGCCAAAATCCGAATTAAATAGATGGTATCATACATGATCTGCTCTCTTTATATGCTTCTAGAGACATTTTCCTAGTACTTTAGTAAATAGTCCTATTCTCCATTAAATAAATCTGTGTATTAAGATAAAGGAGAAAAAATATTTAATATCAAATAACCTCTCAATGTGGGAGGTCATTATACTATTCTGTAGCTGAGCTCTTTAATAGCTCTTTTGAACGCATGAGGCTCGTTATTCTACAGAAAGGTTGAAAAAAAACCAGATATTAGAATTTAATTCAATTTATCCATTGACATATTGTTTAAATCCCTATTTAATTTATTTTTCTCCATGGAATTGCTGACCTTGGTTATGTTAAGAACAGAGATGGTTTTCCAGGGCTTTTTTTTTTCTGATGCAAGGACAATCATTGATTTAGGTATCGGGCAAGAATCATCTCTTTCCCCCAAGACAGTAGCTGCACAACTGCACCCTTAAGAGCTTCATTCAAGTGAACTGCATATTTTTATACCTAAACCCAAAAGCAAGGTCTTGCATACATGGAATGTAAGAATTGCTCTGTCCTCCTCACCTTCTAAATATTATAAGCGAGAAGTTCGTTTGATGTGTGAATACTAAGATAGAGATTGGTCCTTTTCTAATTAGGAAAAGACTTCTATATCTGAACCTAAAAACATTTTGGAAGTATTAAGTGGGCTTCCATCACGTAACATGTGAAAATTATTTCTCAGAGAGTGAATTGGCATTTTTTTGTGTTTCTGTATTCTTAAACCAGACAAATTTTAGTCTTATTGCTTCCAAGTACTTATACCAATCTGAGATTCTTCAACATTTTCATACAACCAAAAAGAAAAAAAAGATAAATGAGTATTTTGAAAAACACTGCATTTCGCATAAAACTGAAGCTCAACTCCTATCTGATGTCATTGTAGAAAGGATGGTAGCAAAATCCTGTAACATTTCTGCTGTATATTTATCACTGCATGGGAACAACTCTGGGAACTGAGGGAAGATTAAGGGTAGTTACGTATGTAAAATTACAGTAAAACTTCTGGTGCAGTTAAATACAGAGAGAGTATTACATCTCTGTTCACAGTACAGTGAAGTCAATATAAACCTTGTCACTATCTTCAGCTGGCTTTGGAGGACCATGTTAACCACAACCTTATGTAACAGAAAGGAGAATCAACCAAACATTCAGTCAGACTGATCCAACCACTCGCAGAATACCCAGAAGAAGAGAGTCACATTTTTCAATTTATTTTTCAACATGGAGTGTTATATTGTTGGTTCCGTAGATTATTGTTGAATAAAATTACCCCCAGAATTTGTTTCTTTTTACCTTCCTTTGACAGTCTGTTATTCTCAAGTGGATAACGAGAAGGCAGTTGCACAGTGTGTTTTTACACATTTTGCAATTACTGAACTGATTTTTGCAAAGGGCTGGTTTTGGAGCAACGGTGCATCAGTTTTGAAAAGTACAATATTTAACAGCAATTGGGCTTTAGCTTATTTTTATACATGTCAAGATACTTGACAGTAGTAATCTCTCTCATAAAGGGACCTTGTCCCCTGTAATCTTCTCCACAAGGTTTGTAGCTGTATCAATGTGCTATTAAATGGGATTTAGGACAGGCTTCATCTGCCTTGAATCTGGCAAAGGCTAGGTGGTTTGCATTTCTCTTCTTTGGAGCCTTCTGGAAAGCCACATACTGAAGCTGTTGAACACCTGATCTCCTTCTGGGTATGTTTTCTGCTAAGTAGCTTTATTCTGTGACAAGTGTCAAGAAGAAATGCTGGTGATTTTCCCAATGCTACTTTCATTCTAGAGGGCCTCAGCTTTCCTTTATTTGCTCCTGAGGTCTGGCTATGCACTGAATGTTCTCATAGAGTTGGCCAGAAAGAGATATAGAAAAAAGTCAGGGAAATCCCTGTGGTTTGTCCAGTAGCTGACACAAAGAAAGCTATTCAGCAAATTTCTACTGAAATCAATTTATTTTTTATGACTGACTTTTAAAATGGGGTCTAGAGGAGCAATAGAAGCTGAATTCTTGACAAAGTAAGAAGATCCCTCTTGGCTGACTTTCTTAAGAAATGAGAACCCTCGCAGAGGGATCTACGTAGACTGGAGTGTTGGGCAAACATCACTGTCATGAAATTAAAAAAAAGCAAACGTCAGATTCTGCATCTGGGACAGAGTAATTCTGGACACAAGCATAAACCTGGGGAGGAGTGGCCAGGTAGAAGCCCTGGCAAAAGGGATCTTGGAGTGCTGGTGAAAATACAGGTTCAGCATGAGCCAGCAGTGAGCTCTGGCAGCCAAGAGGACAAACCGTGTCCTGGGGTGCACGGAAAACAGTCTGAAAATTAATTGACTCAATCAAATAACAATCTGACAGAAATAGAATTCAAGCAGAGGAAGAGTATCTCCAGACGCAGGCAGACCTTCCAATACAAGTCATCTGATAGAAACCTCAATCTATATGACCTGTTTTAATCATATGGCTAAGGATATTCCTTTCACAGAGGCTACCACATATAAGAGAGTGACGCGATATCATTCTGCTTTTGGAAATCTAGTCACCTGAAGAATTATCCAGTTACATCTAAACGTGTGTTCCTGCACAAAATCTTTTGAAATTTTAATGGAATACATCTCATTCCAACCACAGCTCTGGTCAGGAGTGGCTGGAATTGACCTGTTGTGTTCACTAATGGAGCTGCTGCATCCCTGAACACAAACAAAGCAACTGTAAAGACTCTTTTCCGAGAAATTACTCTCATCAGACTTACGTCTGTTCTCAGGAAATATTAGGGATGTAGCATGAGGCAAAAGAACATAAGAAGAGATGTGCTATATTGCAGTGGCACAGGCGTTGTAATATGACACAGCATTTGAAATGTAGAGAGAAAATCCTTATTTTTGGCAAAATAGAAAAAAGAAATTGGCTAGACGTATCTGTTTAATCTGAATATACGGAGACAGAGAGAAGCACAAGCAAAGGGGTGAGGTAATGAGAGCCTAGGCCACAAGCAGGTGCATGATTTGGGCCCCTTCACCTCAGTTACGCACCTCATGCCCAGCCCCATCACATGTGCACAACTATTTACACATATTGCACCAGACAACACCACTGCTTGTGGAGGAAAGTGATTTGTTCAACTCAATTACTGTAGTCAGCCACTAGATAGTTTAAATTACGTATCATCTGTCTCTTATGCAAAGTTCTCACTTCATTTGTCTCTTTGATTGTTTCAGATGCCACTTTGTCTTACAGGAAATAACACAAAAGGCATCAGACAGCATTTATCAAATATCACATTTTCTAGGTCTGATGGTGTGTAAATTTGACTCCCATTCTAAAAGAGGAAAGGTAATCTCAAGGATATGGCTTTGGCCTGTGACTTAAGAGCTCTATATTCATCTCTTGGACCTAATAATGGCTGATTTCATAGTTTTCATTTCAGATTTTCCATAGTGTCTAGAGGCTGAATACTATCCCAGTCCTTTTAGTTGGAAGCTGTGGTGAAAAAGCTGATGTCAACTGCAAAATTAGAGAGAAGTACACTTTACAGGGTTATTATGCATGTAAGAGATCAAATTCAACACAGACAAGTAGACATTATAACAAATAAAGGTATAGCAATGCCAAGACATGTTGGAATTTATTTATCTAGGTAAGATAAGTAGTTTAAAAAGGGAACTCTCATTACAAAAATAAAATGTTGCTGATATAGATCTATACAACTTTCTGGAAATTTAGTACATAATACTAAGTAGTACTTAGCATCGAGGCAGAAATAAATTCCTTTGCATGCCCACTCAGATGAATTACTTTTTGATTATTTAGATAATTCATCTTTTTAACACGTTATCGTTACTCTTTTGTGAGAGAATGGAGACACACAACTGTGCTTGCTCTCACCGCAGAAACGCCAGAATTGTTATTACCCATAAGTTTTCTGCTCTCTGGAGGAATTAATTGTCTTGAAACCCAAGGGAAAGAAATATCATAAGCTACAAAGTATTTGTTGTCTCGGGATGAATTTTTCATGCCCGTGGATCGCTGACCGTGATGAATCAAGTGGTGCAGAACAGGAGATCAATCACGAACAAGTGCCAGTGAAAGTGAGAAGCACAGCAGTCAAAGTGATATCGATGTCAGAAGACATGTCTGCTCCACAAAGCTCTGACTCATCGTTCACCAAACTCTCTAAATATGGTGATACCATTTTGAAACTGTTGACTTAACTTGCTTCAGTGAGACCATGAATATCAAGTAACCGTCTAGCAAGAATTGTCTGCCTGAACGCAAGAAAAGCAAAGTCTTGCAACCTGTCAGCTGCGTTCAATCCTGCATTTCTGGAAAACCTAGCTACCCTAAGATTAAAGATATTCCTTGCAGAGATGTATTTCATGATGTAGCTTCTTTCTTAAAAGATCCTTAAAGCTATTTGCAGTAACATATATTTTGTAAAAAATCTACAAAAATCTAAGGTACCTACTGCAAACAAAATTAATACTGTCTAAAAAACTGATTCCCAGTTTTGTCGTGTGTAGAAGCTAAATTGTTTCTCTTGCAAAATGGATGAAAAGAAGATTGCGGTAGGACAGCCAGTACTTACTGGCTTGCTGAAAATAAAAAATTCATAAATCTAACTCACTTTAATAAAAGTGGAATGTAACTGGAATCTTTGCCTCTGGGCATGTTGAAGGCTACTGTGTTAGGGAACTCCAAAGTTAAATTCATCAGCCTGCAGGAGCTAAAAGAAACGAGCTCTGTAGGCTAGGGACTGAAAAATCTCACACACTGAGTGGATTAAGGTCTGAGGAAGATACACACCACACTGATGAGTACACTATTTTTTTCAATTTAAACAAGGCCATTCTTTTCACCACAGCTATGGATGGTTTCAATAGAGGAAAAATATATTCAAAACAAATTTGAGTTATTCCATCGGGTACATCTTAATAAATAAGAGGAAACACTGTTAAACTTTTCAATAATAGGAACTGCTAGTGAATGCTACAATTTATCATTTTCAAAAACTCTTGGCATCAATTACATCGATCACCCTTGCCCACAGCTGAATTATGTCTATGCCCACCTACCCTCTAATGGCTTTACATCCCAGTGGCTTACTCATCCAAGTTTCTCTCAAACAATAGAAAGCATTAAGAGTCTAATACCACCCTCTTCAGTCCACGAACTTTAGAGAGCCTAGACATCTGGATTCAGAATATTACCAGCATTAGTTAGCTTAACATCCAAATTTCTCCCCACAGAATTTATTGAACGCTTTTTTCTGGCCAATCTCAGATCCGCCTGAGTCTTGAATGCCTAAAGAAATGTGTCACATTTAAGTCCATCAAGGCTTGAAATAAACTATTATTTGTCTCCTGGAGTTTCTGTTCGGGACTGAAATCCAGGGAAGAGGAACAACACTGGATCCTGCCCAAAACATGGACAAGAAGGAGCTGATTGTGCCTCCACATCTGCTCAACAATCCAGTAGTTGTAGCAACTACATATTACAGAATCATAGAAGAGTTTGCGTGGGAAGGGACCTTAATGTCCCATCCCCTGTCATGGGCAGGAACAACTTCCACTATCCCAGGGTGCTCCAAGCCTCGTCCAGTCTGGCCTTGGACACTTCCAGGGATCCAGGGGCAGCCACAGCTTCTCTGGGCAACCTGTGCCAGAGCCCCACCCCCCTCACAGCCAGGAACATCTTCCTAATATCTCATCTAAACCTGCGTACTGTATTCAAAGTTCTGTTTGAAGAGATACATCCTGATTTCACTGATTGTTTAATTTACCAGAATGTACTGCAGAGTCTCTTACCTTGAGCCATTACGCCCAGTTGTATCATCTTTACAGAATTTATCTTAGTGTTTATCACGTGTATCTTAGTTTGATTATTGAGATGGCATTGCTGGATAGAATTCAAAGAACTTGTCACCTGGTACCAGTTACGGAACTATGCTGCACATGACAACAGCTTGTGGCTGAAGCGTCTGCAAAGGCGTATCACTTAACTGCTTTAAAAAGGTATTTTGCATTTGAAAACTTCTTACATACAAAGGAAGGCAAATACCTCTGGTCTCATTTTACTGATGGGAAACAGAAGAAGAGAGATGGACACTAGACCACAAAATAGGACAAAATATGTAAATCATGGAAAAGGTTAAGTTTCTGTCTTCCAATGCAAGTTTTGCCATCAGATAATCAGAGCAATGTGGCCCCAAGTTATCATGTCAGCGGACTGGGACCTTAGACCAGAAAGATATTTACATTTACTCATGAATTATGTTTGCAGTATCTTTCTCAATTTAACCAGCATATGTATCACAATACCAGTGATTTGATTGCTACACATGATGTAAATTAAATTTCTTTTTATTTCTAAGTAAATGATGAGATTAATTATCAGGCACATTCATGACTTGAAAAACTGAAAATTAAAATCCAGGCAAAGATTTATGGCTGTCTAGGTACTATTGGACAGGACTTCACTTGAGCTTTCTGTCTCTTTTCAATGCCCAAAAACTAACAAATAGATACATATTTTTCGAAAATAAGTATGGATCAAGATGGTGACAGGGGAGACAGCGCAGAAACACATATCCGCAAACTACAGTTTTAAGAACCATATTAGATCAGATGAAATAGGGATGAAAATGGGGGGAAGAGGGTATTTTAATACATATTTTTGTGGCATTTATGTCTATTAAATTATTTTAACTGAAAGAAAGAGGAACAAAACCTTATCTCTCTTTAATAGCTGTCACTCCTGTTCACTGCATTCCTGAATACTGACTACTGGAGTTTTGAATCAACATTCCCTGCCACGGAGCAGATCTAAGAATTTGCCAAAAATGCTGACAAGGCCAAGAAATGACCAGGCCTTTAAAAAAAAACCACTTGGACAATGAGTACTGCATCCAGTGTCGCAGAGATGATGAGAGCAACAGCACTGCTCTTGCCATATCTGTCCCATGTGGCACCAGCTCTGCAGGGGGAATGCAGCTGACCCATTCCGCACAATATACCTCCACGCCAAGAGTGGTCAGTCTCAAACTATCATGTTTCTACAAAAAAAAGTGAGGAAACAAAAACAAAAAGGTAGTTCTGTCAAGTCAAATTATAAACAAGGAGGAAAGAGAAGGAAACTAATGCTGGCTCCCACAGGATTTGTTGCCTCAAACAACATTTCAACGAAACAGAAGAGCATGTCAGTAAAAACATGTAGTTAATACAATGATGTTATAGACACAAACTACAGAAAAGCCACGTATTTCCTTCACTCCTTTTAGTGCTATAAATTGCTGTAATGGAGATGGATGTGATGGAGCTAATTTTTATTCACAGCAGCCCATATGGTGGCAGGTTTTGGTTCTGTGACTTAACCAGTGTGGGTAAAGCACCAATGTTTTGGTCATTGCTGAACTGTTCTGCACCACATCAAAGCTTTTTCTTTTTCCCACTCTGCCTCCAGAAGGAGTAGTCAAGAACCTCTGGGGATACACAGCTGAGACAGCTGATCTGAACTGATCAGAGAGACGTTCGTATCGTACGACATCATACTCAGGACTAAAAGCTCAAGGAAAGCAGGAAGAAGCAGAATCATTCATGGTTATGGCATTTGTATTCCCGAGCAGCCATAATGTGAGCTGAGGCCCTGCTTTTCAGGAATTGGCTAAAAATCTGCCGGCAGTGGGAATTAGTAATTAAATTCTTAAATTTGCTTGTACTCACAGATTTTGCTTCAGTTGTTAAACTGTTGTCTCAAGCCACAAACCTTTCTCTTCTCTTCTCTTCTCTTCTCTTCTCTTCTCTTCTCTTCTCTTCTCTTCTCTTCTCTTCTCTTCTCTTCTCTTCTCTTCTCTTCTCTTCTCTTCTCTTCTCTTCTCTTCTCTTCTCTTCTCTTCTCTTCTCTTCTCTTCTCTTCTCTTCTCTTCTCTTCTCTTCTCTTCTCTTCTCTTCTCTTCTCTTCTCTTCTCTTCTCTTCTCTTCTCTTCTCTTCTCTTCTCTTCTCTTCTCTTCTCTTCTCTTCTCTTCTCTTCTCTTCTCTTCTCTTCTCTTCTCTTCTCTTCTCTTCTCTTCTCTTCTCTTCTCTTCTCTTCTCTTCTCTTCTCTTCTCTTCTCTTCTCTTCTCTTCTCTTCTCTTCTCTTCTCTTCTCTTCTCTTCTCTTCTCTTCTCTTCTCTTCTCTTCTCTTCTCTTCTCTTCTCTTCTCTTCTCTTCTCTTCTCTTCTCTTCTCTTCTCTTCTCTTCTCTTCTCTTCTCTTCTCTTCTCTTCTCTTCTCTTCTCTTCTCTTCTCTTCTCTTCTCTTCTCTTCTCTTCTCTTCTCTTCTCTTCTCTTCTCTTCTCTTCTCTTCTCTTCTCTTCTCTTCTCTTCTCTTCTCTTCTCTTCTCTTCTCTTCTCTTCTCTTCTCTTCTCTTCTCTTCTCTTCTCTTCTCTTCTCTTCTCTTCTCTTCTCTTCTCTTCTCTTCTCTTCTCTTCTCTTCTCTTCTCTTCTCTTCTCTTCTNCCCTCTTTCTTTCTTTTTCTCTCTCTCTTTTTCTCTCTCTCTTTCTTTCTTTCTCTCTCTTTCTCTCTTTTCTTTCATTTTCATTTTAGATTTCTTTCTTTCTTTCCTGTAGGACTGGGAAGTGAGCAAGTAGGTGGATCAATCCACCATAATGGCTGTTGGCTGTTGGCTGTGATCAATCCAAGGTAATTGCTTAACCAAAAGCTTAACTTTTAAACTTTAGAAACTCTCCTGTAGCCCAGGAATGTTAATCCTGTTAGCTGTTCTCTCCATAATGTGTCCAACATGAAACACTCTTGAGGCTCTTTGCCTTTTCAATTCTCTTGTAAACTGTGTTATAATATTAGCTGGAGACAATCTTCTTTGATGTTTCTTTCCAAACGTAAAGAAGTTACAGGGGCAATTCCTTCATCTTTCCCTCTCTCTGCTCCATCCCACTTAACCACGCACTGCTTTAACCACTTTAATTCAGACACTTCAGTGGGTAGGGCAGAAAAATAGGGGTCAAGGCATTCCATGGTAATTTCAAAGAGAGAGTCAGGAACAAACACAGGTTTTTTTCTTCAGTTGCACAATATTTCTCTTCTTCCCTCCCCTCCCCACCTACTCTGGAGTGACTGACTTCTCCATTAAGATGCATTCATTTGGCTGGAACTCTCAGTGTACACAAAAGGAGCTGTATTCTTTCTGCTCTATTGCTAAGGTCAAGCTGCCAGTTTTCTTTGTGATGCGTGAGGCAGCACAGAACACAAATTGCATTTCCACTCTCTTCAGGTCTTCTTTTAAATGCCACAATACTGACAGTAATCACTGAGCTGAACAGATATGACACATAAGACACTGACAGAACAAATAAGGCCTGTCCTATCTTGGTTTTCCACTAAGTAAACAAATACGTATTTGGTTGTCAGTTTAGCTAGAGAGGATTCTGAAGATAGGTAACTTTTAAACACTGCCATTGTGAGAAATTCATCATATGTTAAACATCCTGAGATTACTATAAATATTGAAATAAACTAGACATATAAATAAAATAAAATAAAATGGGAACATAAAAGCCCTTTCACAATAGATTGCAAATCTAAGCCCTTCCACGTTGCCATATTACTAGCAAAATATTTTTTTGGCAGGAAATACACTTACAGTAAGTTTATGGGAAAAATAAAAAGAATTTTGAAAGATAGCATGGGCTCTACACCATTTACTAATATAAGCAAGTGGTATTTTACATTTCCTATTTCCCTCATAAATTCTACCACACACTTAAAGGGAGAGCCTGCAAGAAAAAAAGAGATAAAAGTGGGTGGAAGGAATTACAGAGGCAAGTAATTCTATCAACAACATGTTAATGATTTTTTAGCAGCTTGTTATGTATTAAAACCTGAAAAGAATTATTCATGGTATTTATCTATGGCACTGAACTTTGACAGTGAGCCAGGGAAACCTTTGATTCCCTCAGAAACTTTCATCACAGCACAAACTGGTATTGTGTCTACCTAGGTCATTTCCTGAGCAATCATGTCTACTGCAACGTATCTCATCTGTTCCCAATTCATATCCTGCTTTTTGTTGTGACTAAATTAACATCAGTGGTGCTGAAGATATTCCCAAGCGTTCCAACCCTGTAAAGTACTCACTGCCTACAATTTTTACCAACTTCATTTGTGATGCTCAGAGTCAGAAAGGGAGCAATAACAATTTCTTAGTATAAAAATTTCAATTTCTGCATTTTTCCTACCTATAGACAATCCGAAATGCACCTTACTCACAAGCTTGAAAATTTATTTGAATTACACCACCCTAAAGCATCCCAACACAGAAAACTGGTTTAAGTATTGCTTAAAACTTATTATACTAAAACTCATCCAGTATGTACAGTGATGCTTTAGAAACGTAAAACACAGCTTCACAAAGCATTTTGATCCATAGTTATTTTTAGGTAAGTGAAATTGAGAAATAAAAGCTTTCAATCACCAAGTAATCCTATTCTTTAAATATGCTGTCACTGTCAGTCAGCACAAGTGGTTATTTCACTGGGTTTTGCACAGCTTTCTATAAATTCTTTGAATAACACATTGACACTAACAACTATTTTCCTTAAAGAGTGAAAATGTATGTTACTTTACACTTAAATAAACCTTACATGAGCATGTTTCAGGGATACGTGTATTGAAATTTGTTTATAGTCACTGGCATTTTGTTTTGATTTTTCCTCCTACTGCCACTTGTTCAAAATTTATTATAGTGAAGTAGTGGTTTATTTATATTGTTATGAGCAGTAAAAGCTGAGGAGTGAGAGCAAAGGTAAGAGCTGGGTCACAAAAAATAAGAGAAAACATATAGAAATACACATATATTTGTTTTGCACCTTGTCATTTTTTCCCAGACTGAAGGAAAACAGAATTTTATTTCCTGATACCAAAGGAGATATCTCTCTATCATCACTGTGATTCATTATTCCACTGAAGATTTTTGTGTGTGGAGGAATCTAGTTCTTCAAAGAACACAGAAGAGTCTGACAAATGCTGGGCCTCCCACTGGTTTCACAGGGTGTTATATATTGCTAAGGCTGGGGCCCACAGACTCCTCTCCGTTCTGGATTGTTGTCAGAAAACCACACACGAGAAGCATCGCTTTGCCTAGCACCCCATAAATTTATATTAATGTTAGATTTACATAGCCTTGTACATGGCTGAGGAGAGCAAAACAAGGGCTGTGCACTGAAGATTTAGAATTACAGAATCATAGAAAAATCAAGGTTTGAAAAGACCGCTAAGAACATCAAGCTCAGCCATTAACTCAGCATTGACAGGATCACCGCAAAACCATGTCCCTAACCTCCACATGCAAAAGTTCTTTTAATACTTCCAGAGATGGTGAATTCACCAGTGCCCTGGACAGCCTGTTGCAGTGCCTGAGCATCCTTTCACTGGAGAAATATTTCCTAATTTTCAACCTAAACCTCCGCTGGCACAACTTGAGGCCATTTTCTCTTGTCCTGTGTCTCGTTACCTGGCAGAAGACATCAACCCAAGCCACACTACAAGTGTGATGATGCCTTTCTGACTTCCTACTCCAGAGAGCCAGTGAGTGAGAAACATGGGAAAAGAAGTCACAGAGGCAGGAGAATGATTCCCTCACACAACCTCTGCATGCCTTTTGGCCACCAGTACGTGCAGCAGGAGTTGGGATATGACCACGGATTATTAGCACCTCGTAGGATAACAGCAGTGGAAAAACAGCACCTGAAACCAATGCTCTTTGAAGTACAAATTGCTGCATTTTCCTTCTCTCCCTTTATTCTCTTATCATTGTTTTACTCATCTGTTTCTAATTTTCTGTTTTCTCAATCTTTTTTTATGTCTCTATTTTTTCTATTTTCTTGTTCTCTATTCTTAGTTGTTGGTGTCCGTTAGCATTTCCCATACAAACTGCTTGGACTGTTTCTTTCATATCTTCTCTTTCGACTTTTTCCTAACCCCTTCCTCATCATCAAATATCAGAGCCAATTGTAATTTTGAGCATGTTACCTGGGGAAAAAAAGAAAAAAGGAAGCTTACGTGATGCAGTCCTTGTTATGTCAGGCATTTAATAACTTTTAATTATCTTGGGAAAGATTTGAAATATGGGTCTTTTGACTTCCACTTTTATAGCAACAGACTAGTAAACAGAGTGTGCTCTTAGAGAGAGATTATGTTGCAAATTCACAATTTTTTTTGACTCTGTGAAATCCATTGAAACTGCTTTAATGGAAGAAAGGCACAAGAACCCAGGTTCTGGAGCTCATGGGGGGCTATTGATTACTGTAGCAGATTGTTCTTTTTTCTCCTCTAATCCCAGGAGAGAAATAATGTGTTTCTAGAGCATATCTACAAATAGATGGAGCCCTCACGAAGCCTAGGAACACATCCTTGGGCTGCACCCAGCATCAGACACTGCGCAGAGCAGAGCTCTGGCATACTGTGCGTGATGACTGATCAAATGACCATGTCACCAGGCAGCCCAAGCAAGATTATTCACTTCAAACAAAATTTCCAATGACTGCCTTTTAATCAAATTGAGAACATCATTTCCATATAAGAAAGTCCTAAAAAAATTTAGAGAAGGGGGAATTTTAAAGCCTGCCAGGCATTCTGGATGACTAAAGAAGCTGCTGGTTTTGAAACTGAGAATTTGACAATGCTTGGGTTTGGTTTTGAACATTCTGAATGAAAATCTAAAACTACATTTGCAAGCTGCTAAAAAGACATTTCTGTAAAGACACTGCAGGTCCTGTTCAGTGGGGAAAAGTTCAGTGTAACACAACAAGCTGTCACGCAGGTATCAGGCTGGTAAAGTTACTGAAGGAATCGCAGAATCTGACAGAGCCATCAAGTTAGTAAAGGAATCACATGCTCTGACAGAGAATACGAATTTCAGCTAGAGCTACTTTATTCTGAGCATGTGAAAGTGGACAAGAATTACAGAATTACATTAGCACTTCAAGGAGATTGTTAGGAAAGAAATTATGTAACAGCTCCTCTCATAACTAGTCAGTGCAAGCTGAAGAACTATGTGCATCAGTCTCTCAGCTGATTACAGCTTTTACTTTGCCAAAGCTTGTGAAACTAATTTTTAAGACTTATAAACATTTGTGATCCCACCTTTGGGATTCCTGAAATAACTAACTTAGTTCTAGGGTTTTAATGAAAAGATAAAACACTGACTGTTTCAGTCGAAAATATAACTTTTTCAGAGACCAAATGAATGATAGTCCAACTTCGCATTTTCTGAGATAGTCTTTTATGCACACATTCACAGATCCATCTTTTGGATTTTCCCTACCCACCTCGAAACAAAGTGATTTTAGCTGGTGTCTCCACTGCTTAGCGGGCAGCTGATGCCTTAGCAGATCTCCAGGGCCTGCAGAAAAGTGTCTTCCCAAAACACTTCCTCTGAAACTGGGACCCTGCGCAACACTCTAATAACACCCAATTCTTGTCATTGGAGCATGATGAGACTTCCAGCTTCTAGGGAAGAAAATTAGACAGGCTTGCAGGCCTAAAGGGAGACTAATTAAAGTCAAAGAACAAATTAAAAGTGGAAAAGGATTACCAGAGGAATGGGTGGTAATGAAATGGAAAGAGTGGAAAGAAAAGAGATGAAAGCAGCAACAGAAGAAAAAAACAATTCTTAATTGTGCTTTCAAGAGTGTCCCTAATGGAATTAATCTCATCCAAATTCTAGCAGATAGCACGTGCCAAAAGTGCTGCAGATGGCTCAGCTCAGCAGCAGGGACGGCTTGGAAGGGAAACGGTTCCTGTGGCTGCCTCAACAGATTGTTTACAGCAAAGATACCGACAGTGCCCAGTCATTGTCATGAAACAGTGCTTGTTCCCTTGTTTGAGACTTCAGTCTGGGCATTTCAAACGGCAGATTTGTGTGTGGCTGAAGCTAGGAGAGTCCTTGATAGTCCAATTTCTGTTGCTGAGGAATAGCCTGGAAGGTTTTCTGTCTCTTTATAGCGAGCACTGTGAATGAGAAAAGCTTAGCAGTGCACAAGTCACTGAAATCTTCACTCTAAGTGAAGCTCTGCTTTAATGAAACACCATGAGAAGCAGACTCATTAATATAACCTTCTGTGAGTACTAATTACTTAGAATGACAGAATACCCTGAACTGGAAGAGGCTTCCAAGGATTATCAAATCCAACTCCTGGTCCTTCACAGGACCATCCACAGGAATCCCAACCTGTGCCCGAGAGCACTGTCCAAATATTTCTCGATCTCTGTCAGTCTGGTGTTGTGACCATTCCCAGGGGAGACAGTTCAGTGCCCAACCACCCTCAGGTGGAAGAACCTTTTCCTGGTATCCAACCTAAACCTCCCCCAGCTCAGCTTCAGGCCATTCCCTTGGGTCCTACACTTAATTGTTCACACAGAGTTGGTGTAAGTGAAGAGCTTGCATCAGTAAATCCCATTTCCATCCCTGGGACAGAGAACAGCAGGAGGTGACAGATCTGTTTGCCTTCCATCTGCACCACTATCCAACACCCATGTGAGGTGGCCCGTACTTTAAGGGCTCTGCCTCAGCATGTTTCCAGTTCTGTGGGAGCCTTTCTACTCTGAAGGACACATTTTAGTTCTGTTTGAGGCAACATAAATGACTTTTTCTTCATACGGAACAAACAAATCCAATTTTGAGACCAGCCTAAGGATCTCTGCTTAGCAGTCTGAACACAAGGAAAACTGCTGGCTACGTACATTATTAATGCCACATCAGCCAAAAGTCCTGATGACTTTTAACACATCTCATGATTTTAAGGATGGCAATAGTCCTTCTCTTCTATACAAGAATTTGAAAACTGTAAATGCTTTTTCTGTTCTGGTATATTTGCTCTATAATGGTCAATCTCTGTAATATATTCTGTCTTAAAGTAAAGCACTAAGACTAACAAAACTTTCACCAGTCTGTTCCTTTCAAAGACTCCTCCACAATCTGCTCCATCTTTCTTTTAAGCAAATCATTAAGGGCATATGCCCCTCTTATTGACCAAAGGGAATTTGTCTTGAAGATCTCATATATCTCTAATTATACATGTTCTAATTCCTATTCCATCGCTTCACTTGTTACTCTACATTAAGAAATTCTGGCCACTGTCCTCCTCGAATTTTGGAATACATGTGTTCTTCTCTTGATATTCATTACTTATAAATATTGTGGATTCTCTATCCCACATTCCAAAGGGGAATGGAAGTGACCAGCTCATTTGCTAGCCTTATCCAGGTGGGTATTAATCACCTGGATGTTACGACGGGAGAAGCTGGATAGATCAACCCATTCACGTCACAGCTGCATCCATTTACATTGAATCACTCTATACATATGCAAGTTGCACAATAAAGAATCATTAATTACTGCCTACAGCAGCTATTTTAATATAGTCATAGTCGTGTGTCATCATAAGTCATACTGTGTCACTCCTTTTATCATCTCTGTTGGTTTTCTTTGAACTCTGTCCTATTTATCAGACATCTTCTAGTGCTGAAGAATCCAGGACTCCAGACAGATTTCTCAGCACTGAGTAGGTGTCTCACATGCAGAAATCCCCCTATTAAATACAGAGGGCATAATTGAATCCTCCACCCCTCTAACCATTGAATTATGTGAACTGCCAAAATAGTGAAAACACCTTTTACTCATTTCCCTGAGGCAAAAAATTCTGTCCACAAGGTCTGCCCATAGGCAAAAGAAATTGATCAATAAATAATGTATTTAATCCTTTTAAGTAGGTAACATACACACTAAAGATAAATGAAGAATATTAGAAAGGGGTCCAGAATTATTTGAATTCTCAGATTCAATGGTCCCAAACAAGGTAACATATATGAAAATGTAGAATTTAGGTCACCACGAGAGATGCAATAGCACAGGTAACTGCACTGGGGAAAAGAGAAAATAGCTTCAAGTTACTACAGATATTTCTCTGTATGTGACCTCTGTGAACTACATCTGGATAAAAGAACTCATTATTCTCTGAGGAACAAAAAATAACCCTACAGAGGAAACCATTAGGCAATCTTGCTCCTAGTAAGGCCACTAATAGAAGAGCGTGTGGATTTTTGGAATTCATACTCAGAAAATGATGTGGAAATATTAGGGCTCGCCAATCAAGCATACAAGATGCTCTGAGCAGGAAAATAAGGTCCTAAAAGTGAGGTTTCAGATACTCAGTGTATTGCAGTGAAAGAAGATAGAGGTGTGAACTCATCGTTGTCTACAAGCGTTAACAGAAAACACAGATTTTCTCAAAGTTGTTAACAAAGAGATAAGATAAAATGTCTAGAAATTGGAATTACACAAAATCAAGCTTGAAACAAATTCAGTTATCTACCTGTGAAAGAAACTAAAACACATGGACTATTTTGTTATCAAAGATCACAAACCTACCAGGAACTCTGCCTTTATACAATCTCCAGAGTTTAATCTCATTTATGAGAAAACTGGAAGTTACCCATATCCAGGGATGTGATTGTCTGGCATTGGTGGCCCTTCCCTACAAGGTGTTTGTTTGCTTTTTCACGGCAAAAATACAACGTGCACCACCACTATTTTGCATGAAACATCTGCAATTCTGTGTTGGAAGAGTGACTGCTATTCAGTTTACAGTGGCCCAGACACAACAAACATAGCTGGTGGCTTAGAGCGTTCAGTCAGGATTTTTTCTCCATGGATACATAATTGTCAGGAAGTATTACCGTGTGCTTTGGTCTGCACCACTGTCAGAGCTCTTCTCTCTCCTCCCTTCCTCTCCCAGCCTCACGCTGTCACTTCTACACCAGGTCACAGCTAAACAGAGGTTGCAGGCAGTACCACGAGGTGACCAAGGGAATTTATATGCCATTTTGAATGGTCAGTACTCTTTCCCTTTCAGAACTGTTACCAAGAAGGAAGTTTGCCTGTAGTAAAAAAAATGCATATTCTTTCATCCTTCCTTTTATATATATATATATTTTATTTTTTTTTTTTTAATCTGAATAAGTAGAATAATTCCCCTGAAACACTCAAGGAATTAAAAATCTGGATTACCTTTTTTTATCAGACAGAGAACAATGAGGGAACAAGAAATTCTTTTCAGATGACATACAGATGTGCATCTTTGCACAAATAATTAGGTATTTCAGTTTCTTCTCCACTTAAATAAAAATTGGCATTTTTTGCAGTTAGAGGAGAAGCGGGAAAAATCAAGACACCAAAAACTATACTTATATTCACTTTGAGGAGGGAAAAAGCAACTTGGATTGCCTAAACTGTAATCCACAGCATGCTCCAGCATTTGAAAGGGATCTTTTTTCACCTCAACTCACACTGAGCTGTAACTAAATCCAACACCTCCATCCTGGTGATTGGCTTGCCTCAGGATATGATAGAGGGCCAGACCCTTTCCTTTGATTCATTTACCAGGTGTTCAGGGAAGCGTATCTGTATCTGAGAATATTCCTGGGGAAAATAAGAAACCAAATCAAAACAAATCCCATCATAAAAAAAGGAAAAAAAAGGCTGCTGAGGTGTTTGATCAATGTCTGGATTGTGCTCTGTGACCCCGAGCCCTGTGGTGGGGTGAGAACAGCACCCGCTGGCCCAAATGGTGCTTTTCAAGCTCAGCACTTTTGATACCAGTGGAATCTCTATCTTTGCTCTTTATCCTTTCAAGTGTAACCTGGATCATACATTAATTTATCTCCAGGGAGTTTACAAGCAGCTGGAATGGGCCAGATCTCCAGCACACACTCCAGGGTGCTCTGTTTACTGGGACTCTTGTCATGAGGACATGCTTGATGATAACAAGCACATGATTTGCTTTATCTGGGCAGAATAAGAGGTAAAACCAGTCCAGAAAAAAAGTGCAGTTGAGCACATAAATGAAAGAAAATTGCAGATTTAATCTAATTCCTTGTACTGAAGTTCCCACATCACAGAGAACATAATTGTTTTCACACATTTTGGAAGTTATTGCGTACACATGATCTTGAAATTAATTGGATGAGTCACCTGCATCTGTAGAAACACAGCCTTTATGCCACACTGGCAAAAAAAAAACAAAAAAGAAAAATGAAGGGAATCAATAGGTAAGAATGACTCCCTTATCCAGCCACACTATTCCTCCAACACCTCTGACAGGATCTTTTCTTAATTTCTTCTTGTCCTCTTTATTATTCTTTTTAAGATTGAAGCCTGGAAGTAAATTTCTAAATGTTTTCCAATATATAATAAAACTAAAAACATTCATTTTACAAAAGTCTTGAGGCAATTATTTTAAAATATCTTCAAATCTTGTATGGTGGCAACAGATTAAGTGTCAACCAGTCTGAGAAATAAATATTGCAAAACGAACATCTTCTCTAAGCTAAAAGTCTTCCTTATTAGCAAGAGATATTTAATAGTTTTAATATTTTTAAGAATTTATCTTCTTATCTGTAATGCAACTTTCATAATAAAAATCACAAGAAATTATTTTGCAGCTATGATACACCTATGCTGTGCACAGACGTGTAATTTTATTTACCTGGAATAACTGTGGATTATCTTCAGCCTTAAATAAATCATCATTAACTAGGGTTAGGAAAAAACAAACAAACAAAAAAAGAAGAAAACACTAAAATAAGATTTTTATTAGCCAAGAAAATGCTCATAAAGGTGGGTTATGGTGCAATCTGATCAACATTTGGAGATTGCTTAGGTAATAATTTTTCATCAGAGGGAGGTTTTTTATACTATTCAGTTGCACAGGTACATCAATTTGTTCATTTTAGTAGTCAGTGTGCAACCCCTGGGTTAATCATCGCTAATGTTTTGCAGAATGTGCTGCAGTTAAGTATTTTTATCAGTGTAATTGGTTTGCTAAATATAAGGCAGCAAGGGATGGTCTCAGGATTGAAAGGCTCTTTTGTACACGTTTTTTATTTGTAAAAACAAATAGCTGAAAAACAGAGCTAAACCCAGAGGTCTGATCTGCGTCAGCAAGGACCATGAGAGCACCTTGTTTACTGATCTCTGAAGGTATTTGTGAGCAAAATGGGTTTCAGAATCACCAGGGTTCTCAGGGTTTGAACCCTATGTCAGGTAACCTGAGGTAGGTTTGAGTGGTACTGAGGTGGCCTGATATTTATCATCAGAGCAAAGAAGACTAAGTGTCAAATTCTAATTTTTAATTGAAATAGAACTATAATTAGAAATACATAGTTTTGATATGGACCATAATTGAATGAGAGTCAATAGAAAATTTACTTTATTTACTTCAGTTTCATCTCAATTTAGTTACTGGATCTAGCATAACTTTGGTCTGAACTTGCATCAACCTGTACTTGATGTTCTTGCTGACAAACACGATTTATACAACATAATAAATTAACATATTGCTCTGAATATAAAAAGAATTCGGTTTTCAGAAGTCTTAGAAGGGATAACTCATTCTAGGGAATCTATACTCCATAATTACAGTACGGAAATCAACTCCTACAAAGACTTACATCTAGCTTTGTACATTTTAATTAGACACAACTACTACCTGTTTCTTCCAAATGCTGGGTTTTGAGGTGGTGTTTTTTCCTCCTATAAAATAACGGCAGACTTTTTTTTTTTTTTTTAATTAGTATTATTTTTCCAGAATTGATTTTGAAATGTGAGAACCCTTAAGTAACAGTTCTCAGACCATTTGCAGCTTACACATTATTACTCTGCACGTCATGAGTGTCAGACTTGGATGCAAAGAGTTCATCTCCTTTTACCAGTTCCTGTGAAATTTACACCACAAAACATAAAAAGATGTTGGCTGCCCTCCTGGACTGTCTGCCATCTTGGAGCAGAGAAGTGAAGAGACAAGCTTGATTAATCCAAAGGAAATTTTTTGTAAACACCAATGCCAAAAGAATATCCATTGTTGGTCTCCTCCTCCTTATTACACCCTGTGCACAAATGTCACAGTAAGAGAGCAGGGAAGGGTTGGAAACACGAGATCAAAATTCCCAGGGGATCTCTAGAAGTGAACTACATCCAAGGTAAAAAGAAATCTAACATTTTTGCGGCTTGGTTCCTATGGAAAATTCATTCCAAACCTGAATTATTTAATATTTGAATGAATTGAGGAATGGAAAGGCTTTCATCCGAAAGAGGTTTCCCACTCAGTAATTTAACCCCAGCTGTTACTGTTTTTATCATGACTTAAAAGCAAAGGAGGGAGAAGACGGGAAAAAAAGAGGCAGGATGTTACCAATATATCAAACCACACATCACTGATTTGTCAAAATCAAAATTGGAAATTGAACTATTTCTTTTCTGTCATCCTTATTCGACTCTGATCCAGTTTTATGGTTAAATTCATAATTTCCTGGACACACTGAATCTAGGTCACTAGGGGAAAGCAGAGCTCATCTTGTAGAATGAGAATAGTCATTAAGGACTTTTTCTGGTTTTAATCCAGTGTAAATTAATCCTGTTTATGTAACAGGAATGAATGAATTAATGATTTATGGAATGACATCTATTTTTACTTATCTCTCTCTGAATTCTCTCAGTTGATCCATCTCCCAGGATTCTGCTGAAATCCTTCAGGTCCATGACACATCAGAAGTTCATAGTCAGTAAATGCCGAACTGCCCAACTCCTTTCTTACAAACTCTTGATAATGCTCAGTTGTTGGGATATTTTTCTTTTTGCCCAGAAGGTTCAGTTTTGCGATAGCAAGAAAAAGTTTTTATTAAGCCTATCAAATTTCATAAATATCCACTTAATCCCATCTTTTTTTTTTCTTTAGACCACACAATTCCACTTGTCAATTATGTGGTTCTCAGCTTTGGAGATGTATCATACCTTGTGTAATCCACAGATATATAGGTTTTATTCTCATTAAATTAACAGCTAACATTTTCTGAACACAGAGATTTGAATTACCTAAATTTGTGATTTCAACTCTTATGTAATAGTAAATGGAAACTCAGAAATTTCCTCCATGTACATGTAAATTTTGGCTGTTAGGATTCAGTCATGTTATGAATGTAGTATAGTTTGTACTACTTAGTGGTGAACAAGTTTTCAAAATTGCATTATTCTTACAAACATATGTTTGGGGAGGANAGGGGAGAGGGGCGGGGAAGAGTGATATTTTACCGAAAGTTCCAGCTGGCACATCCTGGATTACCTTTTCTATGGAAAAGATAATTTGAAATTGCAGAAATTTACTCCAAGATTATCAATATTTTGTTCCTTCCCATTTTATATAGTGATTATATAGTAACATCTGTGCAAGAATTGTTTGCTTGGTTTAGCAATACTGATGGGAAATAGCTCTCACTGAAAGATGTGCCAGTGAAGCTGAAGCCAAATATAACAAGAACACAAAGATTATGGATACAGAAAGAAAATTATGTTCACTCATGATTTTTAACTTTTTGCACCTATACTTCATCTTACTGCTTGAATATAAATAAAACTTTTTTGATTTACACTGTTATTACAGTTTAGTGGCACAGCTATTTATCCTGAAAATTCCCTGGAATCTAGACTGGGTGTATGATATTATATTATCCTGCTTTTTGTAAGTTTGTTTCTCCTTCTGTTTTTCTTTTGAATTTCCAGGAGATGTAATCAGATTCTTGTTGTGTGGCCAGCTCAATATACTGACTTCTGAGACAAACTCTGTGTGTTCAGCAAAGTCTTTGTACGAACGGAGAATGCTGGTTTCAGTGAGAATAAATCAAAGCTGATAACATCTGGGAAAAAGAAAACACTGTCCAGAGAAAATAATGACTCCTCTGAAGAGATATCATTGTCAGACACTAGCATATCTTGCCAGCTGTGGACAGGGATATTAAAATATGCTGCAAATCTGCCTCAGCCTGGAGTGAGACTCAGGCGGGCATGCTGTACCTGTCCGGACTGGAGAGGAGACTAAAACCAGCTGAGCCACAGTGACTCTCAGCAAAAAAAAAAAAAGAAAAAAAAAAGAAAAAAAAAAGAAAAAAAAAAAAAAAAAAAAAGAAAAAAAAAAGAAAAAAAAAAAAAGGGAGGAAAACAGAGTCACTGCAGGCATCCCCCACACTCTGTACAGCTGACTTTGCAGTTAGTTTGGTTTCTGCCCGAGCACAAGGACCCTCAGGCCAACAAGTTATGTCCACACTGTCCAGAAATCCACCACCCCTCACCAAGTGGGAGACTGACACGGGCACTTGCTGTTAAACTCACAGCAGCAGTCTCACTGCTCTCTCCTCACACACAACAGACCCAAGGTCAGTTCTACACAAACGACCAATTAAAAAGGCTTGCAGCTTTTCAGTCTGTAACAAATTAAGCTGACTCATTGCCCCAGTCACAAACTATAGTCTTTTATCCAAGCCATGTGCAAGAGAAAGAGGAACAAAACCCCTCATGAAACAATGTCCTTTCCCTGTGAACTTTACACTCCCAATTCACCCCTTCTCTCCCAAAATATTGTTGCTGAAACTTACCGCTTTTGCCAACTCCCCCTGCTCCCAGCATCACCACCTTGTACTCTCTGGAGCCTGCTGAAGAACTGCTCGAGGAGCTGATCATTGCATTTTCTAGCTCCATCTTGCACGAGGCAGCAGAAGGGAGCAAAACAGAAGAAAAAGCAACTGGCAGGTGTTTTCTATGATCTTAAACAACTATAAAAGCTGTGTTAGGGGGAAAAAAAAAAGGCAGAAAGGGAAGGTATAATGCAAGAGCTATGATTTATCAGCCTCACACTCACTGCTGTGCCTGTGTTAGCTGGAGAAGGTCTCATAGCAACCACTTTAACAGCTTCCAATAAAAATCTCTCTCTGCCCCCTCCCAGCTCTGTATCGTTCTCTGTTTCTTTTCCTGGACAGCAGCAGTTTTGTGAGGCTCAAGAGGTCTAGTACCTCTGGGGTTGCACTGCCGTTGAACAAATAGATCAGATCCCTCAGCAAAATAAAATGGATCAAATTTCTTAATTATGAAGCTTGTTATTCTCTGTAGTACTTGCTTGAATCTTAATGATAAAACAAACAAGACAACCTTCTTTTCACCTTGGAGTTAAATATGCATCCTGTGATCATCAGGTCTGCTAGTTTTACACTTAATACTTTTACGAGTGAAACAAGTAACAACTTTCAAGAGCCTTTATTCTTCATAAAGCTTACTGCAAGCACATAAGTTTTCTAGGGCTACATTTGTCCTCAGATCAATACTCGTTTTAGTCCAGTTTGCATCAATTATTTGCAGAAATAAACCAGATACTTTGGAAAAAAACCCACAACTTTACTTGTTGTTTCTCTTCTTTTTCCACAAACAATTTCCAAAGGAGACAGGGACTGAAGGGAGGGGGAAATATTTATTCATCCAGAAAAGATGTAAAGAAGAAAACCAACTTTTTTAAAGTATTTAATACTAGTATCAAGTGATTTATCTTACCAAGCTGGTGAATGACATTCAGTGTGAAAATCTCATCCTAGAATTATTCAGTGAAAACTTACAACAAAACACAGCAGCTCTTCATCAGTTTCTGATTTTGTTCTTAAAACATCTGATCTATTTAAAGAACACAATAAATAATAAGATACTTGCCCAGCTTTAACTGTTTTTCAATATTTTTGGGGACCAAAAAGCATCTACCACAAAATGACTGGAAAGCAAAACTTGTTCTCCTTTGGAAGTGCTGGGCTTTCATGACAGACCTACCTATTAAGAAGACATGGAAATGGAAACAGAAGCAACTAATAAAGTATTTTGGAAGCCAGACACCTTCATCTGTCCACTCTTCTGATAATTTCACACAGAGTAAACATGTGGTATTACTTACGAATACTTTAGAATTAAAAGTTGAAAAAGAAGGGGGAAAAAAATCATAGACTGATGAATGACATGATTTTAAAAATATTAAGGAGACAAAAAGGTGTAGAAGGGCACATATAGTTTAGAAATGTAGCTTGATGTAGCTTGAAAATACATTATTAATATGAACAGATGCCTAGACACGATGATAATAATAATTATAATGGAGAAGGTGAGCAGAACATGGATACTATTTTCCCTCCTAATAAAAACTTAGGACACAGAGAATGGAACAGAAAGTAGCCCAGATAAAAAAAAACAAAAAAACAAAAAACCAACAAACTTAGAAAAGTAGTGACTAAGTTAGGAAAATTTTTGATGCTTGAAATTGTGGGCAGTATAATTGACCTTGTAATGAAAAATAATTTAAATACAGAGTAGTTGTAAATCTGTCGTGGACTGTTAAAATCACCATCTCTTGCTCAAGGAGTACTCACATGAGTAGGTCCTGGAAAAACACAGAGAAATCCAAGTATGATGGTCTGTTTTCAGCTAGACAGCAAGAGAGGGAAGAGAGAGAGTCACTGTGTTCTGAGAAGTCCCTCAGAGTCAGGATCTGCCACTGTCCCGAGGGACTTCTGAGCCAACCCTGCTGTGAGCAGCTCTGTAGTGTCAGGGCAGGGTGCCTGTATTTATGTCTGGATGGAAACCTCAGAACTCAGACAGGTTTGCTCATCATAGCGTAAAGTAGGACATAAACAGGAAATGCTGCATATAATAATATGGTATCTAAATATTGCATTTCAGCAGGAACAGACAGGTAGGTCAGTTAATCCCCATTGCGATTAGAATTTAACTTTCTTTAAAACCATTCTCATGTGTTCATTATTGATACAGTAGCTAAAACTAATAATGATATCAAAACCACTGCTTAGAACAGCTGAGTTTTCCTGGTAATCTCCCATCAACATAGCAACCTTCTCCTGAGGAGCTTTTGTTCCCATACTTGCCAGCAACATTTGGCTGACATTAAAATGTCAGGAAAGTGAGTGGCTGTGGGCATGATGTAAAAGGCAACCTAAGCAAAATATATTTATATA
>VZTF01003768.1:258684-308369 GCA_013397755.1 Cnemophilus loriae | reverse complement strand
ACATTTTACAATAAAAAAAAAAAAAAAAAAGGATGCAAAATCAGAATCCTAGTTCTTTGCATTGAAGTGCTTAATATGTCTTACTGGAGTCAAATTTGCCAAAGAATCCTACAAGGCAATATTTTGTACTAGATTAACCTTGTGCTTCCATGCTTTAGTATCAGTTTTCACACCAGGTGTAGTTTTCACTGTTCTAAAAAGAAATTAATTTTCAAAATTCTTTACAGCTCAGAGTTTTGGGATTAAGAAGCTTATTTCTCTGTATAAAATAAATATATATTATGTACTAGTCTTGATGCCAAGTGCAATTAAAATGCTAAGAAATACACCTACCTTCCAAATTTCACCCTATTACATCCCCAAATCTCTGCTAAGACATTTTACCTCTAATGATTATTAAATTCAGAATCAAATATATATATATATATGTATAAACTCATACACTGTAACATATACATGGACAGTATAACTTAAACAGCATGTCTTAGGACTTAAAAGGATACCCTGAAACATTATTTCCAAACCCACATTCCACTGATGCAAATTTTCACCATTTTCCTAGTAGCTGTGCTGTTCCAGGGCTCCAGGAGGTGAGAATTATATTATTTAGCTTTAATTTGCTTCCTGTAAGAAAAAAAAAAAAAAGTAACGAAAACAAATGTTCTTATTAAAATCTTATTATTTCCTTATCAAACAAACAAACAAACAAATCAACTCAAATGGTAGGCACATCTGGTCGACTCTCAAGTCCAAGATACTTTTTCCTTACATAATATCAGGGTCAGAGTTCTGTCACGAAATGCCCTGAAGATCAGAACATCTGTGTTAGACTCAAATTTGCAGGTCACCGTAATTTTGTATGTGGCTATAAGACAGTTTTTGTTACTTTTTGCAGTCTTTGGATACTGATGTACCTGCAAGGCATGAGCACGTGAAGAGGGGTAGACTACAGAATTTATTCTCCTTAGTTTTGCTGTGGCTTTTTGCTGTAGATGCAGCTTGGCATTATAACAAAAGGAAAAGGCTGAGACAATAATGGATCTTTAATAGGAAGGAGCACACAAATACCATGTTAGACAGAGGCCAACAAAGAGATCAAGTGAATTATGTTCCTCCTATTAACTATAAACCCTAAAGAATTCTTGAATAGTGGCACACAGCCAAGGCCCTGATACACACCAGATGAAAGACATAGGTCTTCCAGGACCTTAAGCTGATTTCAGGAATCCTTTATTAGCTGAACACCATCTCAGGACAGTAGGACAGCCCCTGTAATACACTTATTTTACAAATATTGGGTCTGCGTTATGTTTCTATTTTTTATATTTATCCCCCAATCTTTGGGACAAGAAGTATAAAAAATTTAATTTTGAAAATCAAACTCTAATTATTACTTTGACTGTTTCCTGTGGTATCCTTTACTTCCATATGGATTTAATTAGAATTTTGGATGTATTTCATATGAATCCAAACTTTTTTTTTTCCTGTGGAAAGATCTTTCAGGTCCTCAAGAGTGTCTTTCAAATTAACACTTAAATGACTTTAAAACTTGCACCTTCTAGTAATATTAGAATTAACTGTCCTTCTCTACCACCATACCTGGAAAGGTCCTTCTCTTTCTGCTTTGCAACATTGCCTCATTTTTTCTGAAAGTTCCTGGAAAACATGAGACTTTCTTTTTCCTCAAACAACAGCTTCTAATTATATTGCTTAAGGTTTTAGTAGAGCATTTAGGTGGGTTGGCCCTGTCTGGGTGCCAGGCACCTATCAAAGCCACTCTCCCTCTTCCCTTCTAAACTGGACATAGGAAAGTATAAGAAAAGATTCATGAGTTGAGATCAGACAGGCAGAGATCAAAAATCGATTACTGTGATGAGCAAAACTGACTCAGCTTGGGGATATGAACTTGACGTATTACTGACAAAATCAGAGCAAGATAATAAGCAGTAAAATAAATTTTAAAAACACCTTCTCCCCACCTCTTCCCCGGCTCTCCCTCTTCCCCCAGCTGCACAGTGAGACNCAGGCACCTATCAAAGCCACTCTCCCTCTTCCCTTCTAAACTGGACATAGGAAAGTATAAGAAAAGATTCATGAGTTGAGATCAGACAGGCAGAGATCAAAAATCGATTACTGTGATGAGCAAAACTGACTCAGCTTGGGGATATGAACTTGACGTATTACTGACAAAATCAGAGCAAGATAATAAGCAGTAAAATAAATTTTAAAAACACCTTCTCCCCACCTCTTCCCCGGCTCTCCCTCTTCCCCCAGCTGCACAGTGAGACAAGGAATGGGGATTATGGTCAGCTCATCACGTCGTTCTTGCTGCTGCTCCGGGAGTGGAGTCAGAGTCCTTCCCCTGGCAGCAGTTACCCACGAGTTGCTCCATCATGGGGGACTTCTCCACAGGGTCAGTCCTTCAGGAACAGGCTGCTCCAGTGTCCCCCCTGGGGTCACAAGTCCTGCCAGCAAACCTGCCCCAGGCTGGGCTCCTCTCTCNGGCTGTTCCTCGCACGTGGTCTCGCTCCACTCTTCTCTGGCTGCAAGACATCTGTGCAATAACATTTTTTTCCTTCTCATATCTGTTATCCCAGAGGTGTTACCACCATCACTGATGGGCTCAGCCTTGGGCAGCACAGATTCCATCCTGAGTCCAGCTGGCACTGGCTCTTGTGGACATGGGGGAACCTTCCGGCAGCTTCTCACAGAAGCCTCCCCTGCAGCCCCCCTGATACCAAAACCTGTCCGTACAAACACAAAACAAGCATTTACACCTCAGTAACAGTACAGTAACCCTTGCTTTCATCTAAATGCCTGTTCTTGGAGCAGTGTTGCCAAAAAAATCTCTCTCAGCATCTTGGCCACCAGATGAGCAGCAGACTATGGCTTTGATATAACCGGTGCCTGACAGTTGTCAATTTTCTTCAAGGCATTTAAACTCCTGGCGATCCAGAAAGATTATGAGGTGCATTGCCTTTAAAAGGAAAATCTGCACAATTATGTAAATTTAAAATTAGAAGTTTACTTCTCTTTCCTTTTCTTTTTTGTCTTTTTTTTTTTTTTTACAGAGAAGTAAAAAAGGCAACTTCTTTAATGCCACACCACTCTGTTTGATTATCCCAAAAACAGATTATCCTCTGCCCTGAAGAGAACATTCTCACATTATTTATTAAATCAACTCCTCTTTTGAAATGAAGACCATAGCTATGTCTTACATTTTTTTACATAAAGGAATAGATATTCTGTTCTTTCAGCAAGCAGCCTAGTTCTAAGTTTGCCTGAAGTAAATGGTGTCTGGATTTATCACGCACCTCATTAAAAACGGTTAAATTCTTCCATGTATTAAATGATATTTCTTTGTGAAATACTGACTTGGAAAAATGCTGCAAGTTAGCAAAATCTAAAAAGAAAAGGACCACAAAAGACCATGATGAGGATTTATTGACTGTAAAGATGGATTTGAGAGACTGTAAATATAGTTACAAGTAAGTAAGAAAGATTATTTCTTTACAGTTATGGTTATTGCTACATAACAAGTGACAGAGCTTAGCAATTTTTAAATTATCTTTAAACATTTCTTTTAATTTGGCTATTAGTAACACCTACATGGTCAAGCAGAACACGTCCCTGACAATGGCTGTATTATCAAACAATAATGAGTCAAAGTACACTTGAAGCTTTTTAAAATCATATTAATTTCAACTCAGCAATGAAGAAGCATCTAAAAAAAAAAGGTATCACCACCAACTTGGCCTTGATTTTTTAAACATCTTTACTCTCCCAACTTTTTAGTGAAAAATGTGATTTCTCTGACCCATTTCTTAGAATCTCCAGTGGAACTTTCTCTAACCCTTACTACTGCAGAATGTCACTGCTGCTGAGTGCTGAATGTTCACCATTCAGTTTGGGGTTTTTTAAATTATTACTTTTTTATTATTTGTGTTCAATGTCAACATTCATTTCTCTGAAAAAAAATGGCAGGATCATCTCATTTAAATCTTCCTATAAATCCTATTTAAACAGGTGTTACACAACTTTATTCTAAAAAAAGGAAGTTTTAATGGCCGGGTTTGCATACAGAGTTGAGAAAGGCCTTTGGAGCAAGTTGTTGCCCTGAGCCCTCAGAATCTTGGAGAAAACATTCCCAAAGCAAATCTGGAATACTGACTTTGCCAGCCTGAATTTCTTTCTCTCCTCATGTATATGCAATAACGATTCATCTGGCAGGTATGGGCCATGAACCATGCTAAAGAATCTTCCAATTGCTGCAGAAATGCACTATAATGAGACCCATAAAAATCACTAAGTCTGACATTGGAAGGACATTGGGAATATTAAAACTGAGATTCAGGTGTCTGGAGAGCATGGGTGCGCATTAGCATACATTTCCCTAAGCCTGTAAACTATTCTTGTCCTGCTGCAATTTGCACAGTGCAGCAATTAATTGTGGATTATTTTTATAGAATAATGGTGAGCATAATCAGTCAAATTTAATTGACAGCCCACTGGAACTTAAGGAGATTTGATTTTTTAGAGTTTTGAATTTTGGCAATCTCAAATTAAAGGCAGACAATTAAGACTGATACCATCAAAGACTGTCCAATTAATCACAATTTGTTTAGCAATGCACATTCCTGTTGTACCAAATACAGTAATGTCAAATAGATATTTTATCACCATATTTTATTTTTAAGGTGGGCTTTCATTTTCTTTCCTGTTCCTCTGGAAATATCAGTAGTACCTTATGACTTGCTATGTTTTTTCATTCATGTATAATTCTTCAGCTATTATTTTCTTTTTATTTTAATGTACTTTATGTGGATAACATATATAATAATTATAAATTTCTTTGAGAAATCCTTCTAATGTTTCATTAACAGAATCTTATCCAGCTCATGACTGAAATTACATCTTTATTTCATCTACTACCATGTTATTTGTTTGCACATAAGCCATAGAAACATGTAGCAGAAGAATACCAGATAATTGGCCTGTTCCTTATTGCTGCCCCAAATCTTTGGCAGGATGAGTCAGTCACATGGATAGCAGTTATAAAAGTGCAGATGTTCTTTTTTTCTTTTTTTTTTTTTTTTTTTTTTTCTTTTTTTTTTTTATTTCCTGCACTTTGTGTTTGGTTTGTGTGAAATACAAATAATCATGAACTGGGAAAACTGAAGTCTGAACTGTGCAGTTCTTCAAACCACATGGGCTTTTCTCGTCTACCTACTCACGCTCAAATTGATGAATAGTAAAAGATAACAAGTCTGATGATTTAATCGGCTCCAGAACAATCACTGGCATCACATTGCTTCTTCAAAACCACTCATAATCACAGGAGACTTTTGCACTGATGTTATCCCACTATCCTCTTCAACAACATTATTATGTGAGGAATGTGTCTGTTTGTGCCTCTGTGTTGATGAACATATCCCTAGCATGCAAAAACATGAGAGTGGTTCCTCAAGGTATTTGCTTATCTAGATAGAGGTTTTCTGAAAAGGCACCATACTTTCTAGAATGATAATTTCTCTAAATGTTTATTTTCACCCGAACTGAAGTAATTCTGTACTTACAGTGGTCTGGTTTGAACGGCACCGTTATTATGAAAATCACACTGCTCCGAATTTCTGTTATTTTCCCCTTTACTGCTCTGGCTGGAACGAAGAGGAGGAAGAGGGCAACAGAGCTGATGAAAGGGCTGGAGGGAATATCTCTGGTGAGTGGCTGAGGACTCTAGGCTTGTCTAGATCGGAGAAGAGAAAAGGGGGCTGAGGGGTGATCTCGTTGCTCCTTGTAGCTTCCTGAGGAGGAGAAGCAGAGAGGGAGGTGTTGAGCTCTTCTGCCTGTGATAGAAGGGGAAATCTGTTCCTGCATGCGGGAACAGATTAAAGCTGGACCAGGGGAGATTTAGATTAGACATCAGGAGACATTTCTTCACCAAGATGGTGGTCAAACAGTGGGACAGGCTGCCTAGAGAAGTGTTCAATGTGCCAAACCTGTCAGTGTTTAAGGGCGTTTGGACATTGTCCTTGACTACACACTTTAACTTTTGGTCAGCACTGAGTTGGTCAGACGGTTGGCCTGGACGACCGCTGTAGGTTCCTTATAACTGAAATCGTCTATTCTGTTCTAAAGTCCTCAAAGGTGAATCCAGACTAACATGTTAGGTTGGACTAGGGATGTGTTTTTGAATAAAATTTCTTGACTGGCCTCAGTGACACATTTAGCAAGGACGTCTGGAGTGATTCACTCTGCAGAGCCACTCTTTTGGGACCCGTGCTCATTAGCAAGGTTGCTGCCTAGTGTCACTTCTGGGAGCTGAGAAACAAGGAGTAGGGAAGGTCAGGGAAGTGCAGTGAGTTTTCGGAAGGTAAACAATAATTGGTAGTTTGGGTTTGTTTGTTTGTTTTTTTCCCTCACTGCAACTTTTGCATTATCTGACTTCATAAATTTTGAAGAACTAGCAGACTCAAATATTGAACAAAATAAGAAAAAGTATTAAGATATAACTGAGTTCATGTGTAGGAATGTCGGTTTTGGGTACAAGAGCTTCACCACGGCTTTGCAAAGTGTTGATAAAGGTATAGTTACAACTCCAGAAAAAGAAGGCTTTATTATTCTACCAAAAAAAAAAGGAAAAATAAAGAAATTGAAAAAATACTTTCTGTAATATTGGCTTAAAACATAGACTATTAAAAGAATTCTTCCTGAAAGAAGAGGGACAGAGAACTGTAAGGTGTCTGATGATGTCGAACACAAAATTTTTTAAAAAAGCTTACTTTTTGCTTCCCGTTAAGATTTTAACACCTGGTTTCCCATGTTCCTTGTGGAGTGCGAAGGGAAAGACCCTTTCTACTTCACAAAAATATCATATGGCCTGTTTGAGTAACAACATTTGCTATGTGCTTTGAGACTAAACCCGTAATGCTGCTTTTATATCTGGATAGCTCATCCAAAGCTGTCCAAATCCAAAAAATCAACCCATTGGAATATCTTTTACCAATAAAATTTTACCAAGAAATTGGTAGTGAGTCCTCTAGTAATACCTATGTATTTTTGGTCTCTAGGAGAGGAAAAATCATGTAGATATTTCTTGACTCTTGCCTTGATTTGTGGCTGCCTGACCTTGTGTCAGAATTCTTTGAAAAGTACTGTATTTTAGTAAAACCCTCCGAGTGCAGAAATCTACTTCAGGAGACCAGTCAGAAAAGCTCAGAGAAATCTGGACAGCTCTTAAGCTAGCATAAAACCACTTTTACCCTTTAATCTTGTTCTGGAATAAGATCAGGAAAAACAATGCAAGCCACTGACTATTGCAGGAGGAAAGTATAAACACTTCACAGTCATATCCTTCTTATGAAAGTACCCCTCAGTGTCCACACATGCTTAGTTCCAAATTTACATCATGTTTACATCATGTAATTAAAAACTTCCAATAAAGACAAGAGTCAGACAAGTCCATAAATCATATGCCCATGTAGTCCTTTCAAAGTCTGAACAGTTTTTAAGGATTTCTAGCTAACAGGTGTCTCTGGAATTACCTGAAGTGCTCAGGGACCCAAAAATATGAGAACATGACAGGTATAGATTTCAAACTGGAGTTTCATTTTACATCTGACACTGGAGGCTATGCACCAGTGCTGAGCAGTACCCGCAGAGCAGTTAGAGCATATGGCCTAACATAATGTATGACAAGCCCTGATTTTAAATAACATCCCTCTAGGGCCGAGAACAGGGCCCTATAGCAACACTTTTATAATGTTTCACTGCCACTCTGGTTGGGCATACGAGCTTATGTTTATCTCTATTGATCAACACAACAGTAGTAGCAATAATAACTAGAATTTGCAATGGAATTCGGGAGCTCTGTGCTGAAGAAACACTATGGTAAAAGATATCAGCGTTACCACTGTGTTTCCTAACCTGCTGCAATGTGAGTGACAACAGATTCTCCAAATAATATCTCAGAAATAACACAATTCCAGCTTTACCTAACAGAATGAGTGGGTAGGTTTATCGAGGAAAAGACACAGATGGAGACAGAAGAAAGTAAAAGAGAGAAAACAAAGAAGAAAGGAAGAAAAAGACAAAGAAGGACAGAAAGACAGCAAAACACATAGAGCAGGAGGGAGAGAGGGTTGATTTAGATTCCTCGTAGCTAGAAATCCAGATTGTCTAAATGCCACACTTGCACATATGCCTGAAAGTTGGAACCCGGTATTACCTTTCCCAGGGCAAATGGAAATTTCTGCCATGGCCTGTTCAGATGTTTCCCATGGTACTTATTATGTCCATAAATGCTATGGCATGGACAACAAGGTAATCTGAAACTCTACATTTTTGTTTCACCAGGTATTTCTCTTCAGTTTCTCCATTCAGTCAGTGCGCTTAAAATCGGCCTATAACACGCTAGAGTGAAAAATGCCATTATAGCTGCGGCTCATTTTATCTAAAGAACCTTTTTTTCCATTACAGTTTTGAACCTTTCTGAAATCAGATTTCCTGCACTATAGAAGAAACATTTTACTTCCAGTCTATTTCACAGAAAAGAGAGGCACTTCCAGTTATTGTGCCAGCACTCTATACCACCGGAAACAGGGGAGAAGAAGAACCAGAAGTGCTATTCCAGCCCTGTAGGCCACTTTAAAGAACTGAGGAATGTAATTGTGTAACTCATATCTTGCAGTGGAACATATTAAAATACTGGCTATTGGCTGCTGAGACAGGTTCCACTTGTCCTACTGTGACTTCACCGCTATGCAGACAAATGGAACTCTTAGGACCGTGTTCTTAAGAACACACTCTCATTGCTGCTTGTTGGGACCCTAAGCTAAGGATGAGCCCTGAGTTCCAGCAAATTGTTTCTAAAGAATTCACGTTAGTAGTATTAGAAGTTACAGTATTTTACTCTGAACTGTTAGAATGAGAAAGAGAATGTCTATTGAAATGAGGTAATACTTCAGCCATCTGCCATCTAACCTTGGCAGCATGTAAATTCATTCCCATTTCAGCAAACCTCCGAAAACTTCACCCAGTAATCATACTCCATATACATAGAATATTTCTGTAACTTCCATAGACATAATCACCACTCCAGATACAGTATTCTACTGGGCTTACACAGCTCTAGCTACGTATTTGTGCCTTTCTACCTGCCTTGCATCAAAAAACACATTTACACTCACTATAAACATTTCAGATAAGCATAAAGATACTGCACTTCTTAAATCCTCTGTGTACTCATCTCCTGCTCCTCATCCCTTATTTTCCTGAGATAACACACATTTGTCAGGAAGTTTAGATTTTTATTATCACTTGGTAGCATGGATATGAATGATACCAATGTGATAAGCTGGACATCATGTTTTGCATCATTTCATTGGGTAGATAACATACATTAAATAACAGGATGATAGAAGGGGCAAAACATGACGTGCAATTCTGGCAAAAAATGATTCGGTGACTGGCATTCCAGCAAAATAAATGGATTGCACTTAGCCAGCTGAGAGAGAGAGAGCATTCTTTCACCATGAAGGAAACAGGCTCTTCAATGATTACTGAATCTCTGTAGTTACTTAAGAAAATAAAATCCTTTCTTAACAAATTATGTTCTAGGCCAGGTTGAATGGAGCTCTGAGTAACCTGGTCTAGTAGAAGATGTCACTCGCCATGGCAGGGGTTTGGAAATAGGTGATCTTTAAGGTCTCTTCCAACCCAACCCATTCTGTGATTCTATGAAATATAAAGTGAATATTCAGTAGATTAATATACCTCATCTAACAGTTCCTGATTTGGTTCAGAAACTTTTTCAGAAATTCAGGTCTCAGCTCAGGCTTAAAACATCAAAAATCGTGAGATCGCAGGTTGTTGATATCCACTGATGCCTGGGTCAGCATTAATTTCCGTGACTTCCAGTTCTCCCTATGTATCATTTTTAGTAGCATGAAGCTAAAACAACAAGCCAAGACGACAACATGCACTTCAGCAGATATTTAGGCAATAAATTCTGACTGCAGCTCTGAGCAAATAACAGAATCAATAACATGATGGGCTCTTCTCCCATCTCCTACTCTTATCCAAATTTACTCTGTTAGTGAATTAGTATTTCAGCACATCAGATTCTTGCCTGGGTGCTCAAACAACACAACATGAGCACCACAATCTGAACTAGAAGATGCAAAAAAATTTGCAGGATGGATAACTCTTGTCCTTGTCTTCCCAGTTCCACTTGCATGCTCTTACTGTGTCCTTTCATGCTTGCTCTGAGCGTGTTCATTCTGTTGTGTCTTAAACTAAGATGGAAATAGCCTATAAAACTCTATTTAGGATGAAAATATATAAATGTGCTCCCCTGCCTTCCCCCAGTCCTTCAAAGCACAAATCTCTTTTTACTGTGCCTTTGTGTTTAAAGAATTGCAGATGGTAAAGAATGCGCATAGGGGAATGATCATTGCAAAATTCCCAGTTCAATGCCACACAGGTATTCTAGCATCCTTAGATTATCCACCAAAAATTCTAAACAACAGAAATGGAACACAAAATGCTTTGCAAGACCTGTAAGTGGTTACTCACTATTATTGTTGCATTTAATACACTTGGAAAAGTACATCTACAAGAAATGTGGGATGTATAAAGAATCCAGCTGCTTAGAAGAGAAGAATAAAATACTGCTCCTTGTATAGGTGGAAAGCTGACAGTTTACCATGGGAATTGTAGAGAGAATTAGCCTCAAAGTGTTCAAATGAAGAAAAATGTCCCATGGCAGAGCACAACAATATGTACATAAAGAAAGTAATGACTGTTATTGCCCAAGAGACATGACTAGTACTAAACGTTAGTGGAAATGGATCTTTACTTTCTCCTGTAAATCTGAATTCCTAATTAATGCAAACTAAAAGCCCAGCAGAATCCTGAGTTCGTACTTGTAAACCATCATGGCAGCATCTTTCAGTGCCTGACAAACACACTTACTTTCTTTACAGCAGCTTCCACTGTAAACAATAACTGCACAGATTTAGAGGCCTAATTTTGTTTAGAGGTGAGACAGTTTCACAGCCTTTCCTTCCAGAAGAGACAAAGCAGGCAAAGCAAAGGTGACAAGCAACAGAGGACATGCATATACTTACACTTTTTTCCTGTTTTCGATGACAGAATCTAGAGAGAGCTGCCATGTGAACAGCAGTGCTCTGAAACACAACCTTAGGAAGACAGCATGATCCCTCTTACCTAATTTCAGATTGCAAAAGGAGATCAGGACACTAATTCTTTTATATATTTACACAATAAAAAACACATCTCCTCATGCCTTATTTTAAGATTCCCAGTAATTTTTTTGGTTTTCCCCATGACTGTGAATGTGACATTGCCAAATGGAGCCTAATACATCTCTAGTGGTTAATACTTAATCTTATTTGAGAATTTATTCAGTGGTAACCACAGGCACTCACTGGGAATGTCCCTAACTTTCAAATTGCTTCTTGCTATTTTAGTGGAATCTGTAGCTGTTCTAGTCAGAAGGAATAAGTCTACAAGGGTTACAAATGCTGGTGGAGAAAAGTGTAACCTACCCAGTGATGATGTTGCATTCAATTTATTGAATAATCCTGGTGATGTTTAGTGGGGCAATAATTGATCAATGAAAAATAAATCACGTTCAGGTGTTTAACGATTGGGCAGCTGATTCTTATTTTTATTTTTATTTTTGAGCACTGACTTACAAACTACAAATCTACAGAACCGGGGTTGGCTGCGATCATGATATACGTAGGACAAACACAGAAGCATGGAAAATCTTTTGTCTTGTCAGCTTCCCTGAATAATTCTCACAGAGACATCCTTCACACGCACTACCTTCCTACTAACTGTCCCAAAGAATAATCCAATGAACTGCAAAAAACCGCCATACTGGAACTGGAATCAAATCCCATTGAACATCTGTAAGAACCAAGTATTATCATGTAAATTTGGGGTGGGGAGGGGGTGTAAATTTAGGTGTTTTGGGGTTTTTTTGAGTTTTGGTTTGGTTTGGTTTGTGGGGTTTTTTTTTAAACAGGCAACTCAAGCTACAGAAAAAAAAAATTAAGAAAAAACATGTGGGTATTTTTTTTCTCCTACAATAAAAATAGAAATTAAAAAAACCCCACACTGGCAGGATTCAATTTGCCGAAACAGATATTTCCTTTCATAAAGGAATTCTGCATTGTCGTAAATGCAAATTATTACTTCCCTTTCTTGATAGCTAATAAAAAAAAAATTTAGAATACAATAATTAATATATTATTATTAAGGTGCCTTATGTATTGTACTTGTTACTCATAAACACTCATTACAACTTTTGCATTGGCTTAGGAAGCACACTTTTATTTACAAAATTCTTCCTTGTTTGTCAAGGAAAAACACCTGTCTCTTTAGTTTTAAACTTTCTGATCCTTCTTTCTTTAGTAAAATATCTGTGTGGCTGCCCTAAAATGGATTTTTTTTAGAGGTGCTGCCTGGAAAACATATGCCCTTCACAAATAGCCTATTCACTGCATGGTGAAATCAAGAGGAATTTTTTTTCTCCCATCAGCTTCAGACTTCTGGATAAGAACTGCATTCTCAAAGCACGGTTTGGAGATATATGGAAATCTTATTGACTGCTAGGATTCATGTGACTAATATCCATATACACTGACTTGAACACTTAGGACTAAGTCATTGATTTTTTGCAGCAGGCTGGGATTATAAACTGCTATAGGATTTCAGCACCTCATGTCAAGACTTATGCCTTAGTATTAGCATATTTTTCTGTCCTTTGTTAAATCAAATAGATTTTTTTTTCTGGCTATCCAGCTGCTTCAAATTACAGCTATGATTCCCTCATGGACTTCAGCATGCTATAGATTTTCTCAAAAATGTCAACAACCTCCTTGCTCTGAAGAGATGAGCTTAGGCAAGATAACCTTTGCACAGACAAAGCACCTGTATTTGCTGAACCTCAGTCCAGAATCATCTGTAAACTGCACTTAGGAAACCCCAAGTGCTTTGATTTTGTTCTAGAAAGCAAGCAGAAAATGTTCTATTCACTTAAACTGTGTGAGAGTTTTTATAGTTTGAAATGGTCAATAATTTCATTTTTATTTCTTTTTTGTTTTATTTTTTGTCTGTTTCTCTAGGTAAGCAAAAGTATGATGAAAACAGCCCAAATTTCACCCAAGTTCAGTTCATTAAAATGTCTGAAACCTGGGAGATTTTGAATGAAGAATGATTGGCATATTTAAATATGATATTCACTCAAAGGATCCCTATTTCCCAGGTATATTCTTCACAGAGAGGTTAATAATCATATGAACCTTGAGGAGAATAATCCTATGCATTAATAAACTCAGAAGCAATTGAAGTGTAGCAGCAGTGGATGCTGCAAAGAAAACACAGCCTACTCATCCCAAACGTTATAACACAGAAAGCTGTGGCACTGAAGGAAGGCTTTGTTCATTCACAGAAAAAATTATTCTAATTATATTTTTATTCTAAATAAAAAACTATCATTAACAGAAAAATAAATTTGGAAAATACTACCCACAGTTCCAGTGCTTCCTTATATTACAACATCTACCTCTCAGCAGTGTCAAAAAGCAGGTCTGTATGAATAACTTGGGTTTTCTGTTTGGCGGCCAAATCTACAAACCACAGGAATGGTACAATTTTTAAAACTGTACTTATGTGAGAATAGTTGAATTCTGTTTAGAACTGTATATACCTTCAGACTGTCCAAAACTAATATTTTTCCTACAATAAATGACACTGCCGTGAATGTTTTTGGCCTACCAGAAGCAAAATATATCCCAAAGTTGTGCATTCAGCCTTAGTTAACATCTTCATGATAACCTTATACGACTTCATCCCATTATCAGTGCATCTGACGTTAGAGATTTAATTTTCTTGTTTGTCTAGCTTTTTGTTAGGGAGATTATCAGTTAGGTTTGCTTTAAAATACATATTTGACAAAGCTGACGTGTGGATTGCTTTTAGTGTCTGCTGGATAATATGGAAGCAAAATCTTTACAAAATGCTGAAGTGCATCACCGATAACATTGACAAACGCAATTTATGTATAAAGATATTCTGAACAGAGGGGATAAATCACAGGTCATGAAGCATTTCCTGTTTCTTTAAAAAGTATACAAAAATACAAAAATAAAGGAAGACTATGGGAAGAATAAGTGCCTAACCAGTGATTTTAGCCTTCTATCACCTTATGTTTATTTATATTCCCTCAGGCTACTATAAGTAATTAAACTCTAACAAGTAAGTGTTAATGCCAGACTTTTTTGCTTTTTCAAGTTTAACTGAGATTTGGAAAAAAAAAAAAAAAAAAAGAGGATGTAAAGCATCCGTTCAAAGTAAGCTGAGTATCAAAACTTGAATTATATTACTGGTCTAAATTGAGAGAGAAATGAGTCCTATTTTACTGTAGTGGATCACTAATAAAAAACTTAACTATTAACTTTTATAACATTGGTGGAAGTATCTAGCATTTTTATACAATGTTTCACTATTAGAAAATAACATTGCACTTACTGAACTTTGATAATCAAACTCCTCTCCCCTTCTAAAAGAAAAATTTTGGTTCACAAGTCAGCTAGTACTTGCATTCTGTTCTTAAAACTTACATAAAAAAGATGTCTTTTTGATGAGTGGAACATTTACAGAACATAATTTCATAATGTCCTATATGAAATTACTACCTTGGAAGAGATTTTTTAATAATATGTTGTCTAAAAATTTGATGGACAAAGAAATCTCTGGATATAAATTTTTGCAAATAAAAGCTCTAGCCATAAAATAATTTTGTCCTAGATTCAAAATCCACTTGTAACAAGATGAACTAAAGCCACTGGCACTACTTGTGCCCAAAATAAAGTTATCATCCTCTGGTTAAAAAAAATAAATAAATAACTTGGACGCTGACATTATTTACAGTATTTTACACGACAGGCAGAGAACTGTGTGTGAGGGGTTCTGGCACAACACTGCTGAAATTAGATAGAGAGATAGATAGATAGATAGATAGATAGACAGACAGACAGACTAAGAAATCCTGGGGAGAACAAATCTAACCTAGTAATTATAGATGAGAAAGCTGTATTTTGGCAACTTGTGAAAAGTGCTGCCTTCTAATCAGCAAAGCCCTTGATCTTCCACGGATTAAGTAAGGTTGACCCCCAGAAACAGAGAAGGACAACTATAAGCTTTGGTCAACATTCCTCTCAGGACATTTTGTCCAGATGACCTTATTATCTGTGACACCTCCCCCTTAAGGGGAAGTGGCCAGCCAAGAGTTGTAGATGGGTCAGAGGGTCCACAAAACCTTAACAGGATTTTATTAATAAATTCCACTCTTGGCACAGAAATTGGTGTGACAGTCCCTGACCTTCTGTATAAGTGCACAGCAGTGGGTTTGGATAAAGGGATAGGGTGAAAGGGTAGGGGGAGGGGGGAGATTAAAAACAGGGAGAGAGAGAGAAAAGAAGGAAGAGAGAGGTCACCACTCCTGGCTCAACATCAATCCAGCTGACGGGATGTCCAGGGTCCTGGGGCGCATGCACCAGGGCTTGGTGGGGGCACCTTTTATAGAAATGTTTCCCTGCCCTGAAGATAATATTCTTGATTTCCACACTAATCAGTTACCCTGCACAGTCTATGGCTCTAGACATTTCTAAAAATGGGTCAGTGGAGTTTTGAGGGTCTTTGGTGGCTTTGATCCCCACAGTCCATGCCTGCTTCTTGATCTCATTCCTGCACTGGCACCGTGCTGTGTTGTGCTTATCTCCAGGAGCCAGAACAAGGATGTTTGTCCCGAAGAAATGAAGTCCTACATCCGTACGGCTCCTTCTCCAGCCACATCCTGTCCTTTCTCACAGCCTGTTGTTACCAGCCATCAATAGCTGGCTCAACAGCCAGCTGGCTATTCCTGTTTGAGACACACAATCATCCTTTCTAGGCTTCTGCATAATCTTTTTACCTTGGAAAACAGATGACAATAATGAATAATTTCTTACTAGCTTCTGTTGGCTCATGATCACGCAGTTGTCAAAATTGGATTTAGCTACAACACACACTCTGTAGGTGGCCAATGACAAAAATACAGACCATATTGTTACAACAGGCTGAACACAGAAACGAGAAGACTCAAGGCTTGATTTTTGCGAGGCATTTTTTTGTTTTCAGTTTTCTGTTTAACTTTTGCAATAATTTGGAAATTGTTTCTCTGATAAGCATATTTTTCACATTCATATTTGCCAGCCGTATGGGAGCCTGCTGATACCAAATTATCAAATTAAAGTTACCTTTGGAAGAATCCCCTGCTCCCAGTCTACTTCCATGAGTTGGAAGTATCCGCAGTAAATACTGATGGCCATTAATTTGTAATTTAGGGTAGAAAGACTGTTACTTCAAACAACAGAAGCAGAATTGGCAAATTATTATCTGTCATAAATACAGTAACCTTGGAAAGTTGTGGAGCCATCACAAAGACAACTCTCTGGATGAAAAAGGACTTGGTATTAATGAGCGGCAGAGCACCATCAGTCTTCCTAAGAGATGGACACAGATTAATGTGCTGTTCAGTGGTTCATAGCAAATCATGGAATGTCTTCCTTTCCTTACACTAAGAATGCTACTCCTTCTACTTGTCAAGCTTTTCTCTTAAACGCAGATTAACCTCTTCCTTCCCGAGGTGCTAAACTCAGTCTACCCTTCCTAAACTCCAATAACGACCTTCGAATTTTTTTCTACTGCATCTTGTTGTAAAAAAGTCCACCAAATATTATACTGGCTGAATGTCCTGCCATTTATTTTAAATAGATTAAGTTAATAAACAGAGGTCTTACTGTATTTTGATAAGAAGAAATGGCAGTTAAATTTTTAAAAATAATTCTCATACAGTTTTTTTTTTTTTTAAAGTCTTCTATTGAACTGTTCAACTTATATCTTTCATGTATCACGCCATTCAGATTGTGAACACCAGTTAAAAAGTAATCACAAAAAAGTTTATACCTTATTTTTAAGTCCAGGAGCACAACTGAAAGTTTCAAACTGTTCTTCACCAGTTTTATCTTAAGTTCTTACAATGCTGCCAGCTTGGAGTTGAATTTGAATTTGAATTTCTCCAGAGGTTTCATCAATTTTCTAAGCCTGGAGCCCTGAGATGTTTCCGCATTATTTCATTGTCATATAAACTTTGTAACATTTAAATTTCAATTGGCCAAATTTGATTTGTCTAATTTTATTCTTGTGTTTATTTCTACCTAAGTAGCCGAGCACTTTTACTGTCCATTCTAAACTAGATGCATGGACACAACTATTTTGAAGAATTTTCTCATAAAACTGTGTAAACACTGGTGAACTATCTTCGCCAAGGTGCAAGACAAAACTGAACTCATGTTTTATTGCAGCAGTAATTCTTGTCTACTGACACCGAATTTTTTTTTTTCATGCTTTCTTCCCTACTGTAGACCTAATACTGAGAATGATCCCTATATATTAAACAAGTTTTGTTTATCTAATTAATACAACAATGATCTATCTGGGTTTTTTTCAAAATATTTTCGCCTAAGCAACGCAATAATTTGGAAATTATCGTACCTCAAAAAAGAATGACATCTTAGCAAACTATGACATCTTTTGAAACTTACAGCTTGGGTTCAAAAATACATGGTCCAAATTGAGGATTAAGTTTCTTTCAATTTGTATAGTTTTTGTTTGGGTTTTTTTTGGTTCTAGACTTGGGATTTTTGCTGTTGTTGATGAGATTTTTGTAAGTAAAAATTGTCTTTTACACAAACAATTTTTTTTTTTTGTAAAGGGGAAATATATCTCTCATCCAAATAGGCTTAAATATTTAAAGAAAGTAGTTCAAAAACTGAGCAGTTCTAAGGTGAAAAATACATTCAATAAAAAAAGAAGAAAACAAATGTGGAGGTGGGATTTATTAAAATGTAGCAGGAATCAATTTTTTTTTATTCTGGCTTCCCAGTTTGTTAGTCAAAATACCGAAGAATTTTCCTATTTTTCCTGTTTTTCCTTTACTTTCAAAGATGAAGTAGAGCTTCAGTGATAACATGGAAGCTGATTAGTCATCTTGAGTCATTGTTCTTCCACAATTGTTTCTTTCTGATTTAAACGATGTTAGACATTTCTGAGAAAGCTCATTTTCTCTGTATAAGGTCCTACTACACCTGGCAACTTTGTCTTTTTTACAATTTATCTCTTCCATTTTATATCATCCCTTGAAGGACAACTATGATAATAATAACGTTGTATAATTTAAGTGTAAAACAAAAAGAAATTAATTGTTTTGTACTTTAACAGTCCCTGTGAGTGTCTATAATCAGAAATGTCCAGCTGAGGTTAAGAGACCTGTGAACCTTTGCTATCAGCACAACTGAACAGCATTTATGGTACCTGCTGAAGGATGTTTGAAGTACTGATCTGACACTCAGACTCTGTGTTTCTGTCACAGACTTCCTGCATAGCATCCTGATATCGCTGCTGCTCTTCTCCTACACTAAACGTAGCATTATTAGATATCACACCCACGAAACAAAAATTATGTTGTTTTTCAAATGTTTATCTGACTTTAATCAAGCCCATAATAATTTCGTGTTTGCTACATGACTACCTCTTAAATCTCAGTATCATGTTTACATATTGACGTGATAGTGTAACTAGGCTCATTTAAGTCATTTAAGGCTGTTGAACTGTCAGAATTTAGCTATGTGATGTCATGAGCTCCAGCAGCTCCTGTAAGGTCCTTAGAGCCTTATAAATCCTTGCACATTATATGTCTATGCATAAAATTCTAATAAACATTCCTTTGCCGAGTAGCTCTACAGCAAGCCAGACTGAAAAACTGGTTAAAGCTGTATTTTCTCCCCTCAGAAAAGCTCTACCAAACTTTTATTGTTTCTTATTCTTGTGATTCAAACCACTATGTATTACATTCAGTTTGATGGACTCCCCACAAATTCACTTTAAGCATTTCAATGAGCAATTTCTCCAAGCACCATAACAGAAATGCCTGTTAAAATATTTATATAACTTTACCACCTCAGTGACAGAGGCAAGAATCTTGCTGTAACTGTTAATACAAGAGCAGATTTAACAGACCAGTGTTTCATATCCATGGAGTCTTGTAATGCTTTCTTACAATGGGTTAGAATGACTTCCTGTTTTATTTATAATCTGAAGTAAAATATGCTTCACACTGATAGCACAATTAGAGTACTAACAGCGAAGGGTTCTTTCCAGTAATTTAAACCCTAGAAACAATCCTTTTCTAGACATTATTGCCAAAGCTCATGAATGAACTATTCTTTGCTTGCATAGATAACAATCCTGCTAAGAATCACAAAATTCTGACTGTAGTATTAAAACGCTCCCGACATCAACCACTGGAGCAGCAAATAACCTGAAATTTGCCAAACCCTCTAGCCCTGAAAACTTTTTCAGGAATCACTCAGTCATCTATATGCTTGTGGACGACAAGTAATTATTCAGAAATGCATTGTATTTTCGCTTAGAAGTAGCTGAGAGCCAAGGATTTCAGAGTTGCCTGCCAATTCTCTTCAGCCTTATAAATATCAGTAAATGCAAGAGAAATAAGCTTCTCTTTTTCTCTAAAAAATAGTCTCAGATGTTGATCCTCTGCTTTGCCTTTTTAAAATTATTTTATTTTTATATTACACAAAGATTAGCTGTCTTTTCTTCCCTCCTCCTCACCTCTCTTAACGAGACCATCTTGTCGAAGTTTGCATCAAGACATAAGGAGATGTGTGGCTCCTGTGTCATACTCCTGTAACCAACACAGGACTTTTCAGTGCTGGAATTCCTAAGTTTGCTATCAGCCCCCTCCTCCAGTCAGCTGAACTCCCTTTGAGCGTCCTCCTGATGCTCACCCCCTGAGGAATGTTACTCATACCCAACAGTCAGACTCAATCAGTGACACCTACCCTTCAGGCTCGGCAGTCCTGCCAGTTCCCAGCCCACCTCCTAATTCATCAGTCCATATCTTGGCATTCCAAGTAGAAAATACTATGTCAGACTTCCAGAAGCCTTGCTGCTGTCAAGGTGAGCCACTTTCTTTGTCTACCCGCTGTCCATCTATCTAATAATTTCCACTACATTGGTCTAGCACAAGTTAACCCTGGTAAATCCATGGTAGCCGTTCTCAGTCATTTTCCTGTCCTTCATGTGCCTGGAAATTTGTTCCCAGGGTCAGAGATGAAAGCTATCAACCTCTAGTTCCCTGAGTAGGAACTAGACCAGGAATCATTCTTTGTCTTCTTTGGAACATGGCACAGGTCAATGGACAAGTGCTGATGTCTCATCCCTCCCACTTCAAGGCTGAATGAATCAGATAGATCAGATATCCACCTGTCCTCACTGATCACAGTGTGAGCAAGATACCCACTGCTCAGACTGCTAAATTTAATCAACCTGGATTCCAGCTCTTACACTGGAACCTCAGCCTCTGAGGTAGACTTTATACTGGTAGAAGCTTTTCCCACTGCTTGATGTGTAAACAGAGTAGAACTTAAATTTCAGTGAAATTCAGTATTTTTGGGGGAAAAAAGAGAAAAATAGCTTTTATATCGGGATCCAGTCTTCACCAGTCCTTAGTCTTTCCTTGTGCTGACAGATTGTTGCTATCATTGTCATCACACAATTCTTATACTTTTTTCCCTGCTGTCTGTTGAGACCTTTTTCCTATCATCTCACACAAACCCATTCAAGATACAATCTAAATTTTTCTCGTCTGCAGTTTAAATTGTCTACAAATCCTCTTGGGCACACTGATTTGTTTAGAAGTTTATAAAACTGCAAAAGACATTGATAAGACGATCATTCCCATTCATATAATGCCACAGTTAACACCTTGGCTAACACTATGCCGGTCCTTTTCTGCTGGTAAACTCAAAGAAATTGCTTCAAGAATCAGAAGAACCCCTTCAAGATTTTTCTTTGGTCATAATTTTTTTTCTCTTTCCTGAGGTTCTACTGAAGTACAGAAGTTTTCATAATCATTATATTTTACCTATTTCATTATCATGCCTTTTGCTGTCATTTAAGATGTACCAGTGACCTATCAGCACAGAAACTCAAGGAATTTAAATCCTTTTAGATTGGTTTGTTCTGTGTTCTGTTTAAATTTTGCATCCAAAGAAGTATTTTTCATAGTCTAACCTTTTGGCAAGATACCCAAAAGCTCAGTTTCTTCATTCTTGACACTCTGAATGCTTTACTTTACAAGCCTAAGTTAAGATATTTCAGCCAGGAGGGTGTTGCTCATTGGCAAAAGACAAATATGAATCCTGTCAGTGTCACTATTGCATCAGAAGCCAGATGTCAAAGCAGAAAACTGTGTCCTGTGAGAGAAGGAGTTAATAAGCCTCTGATAACAGGCAAATAAGTCCTTAGAATTTGCCCATAGTAACTGATGCAAAACATAAAAATCTCTGAAAAGATAGGTTGTATTCTAAATTTTTTCGAAGCGGGGGATGTTTCAAAGATTTTGGGGGATAAATTTTGGACTTTTTTTGTCCTGACACATCACAGTATGATATTACACATCTTTTGGTATTAGTCACATCGTTACTTCTCATATGGAGAAGCATGTTCAACAACAACAAAAAATATGACGTGTCCCAAATATTATATCATCTGTAAAATAAGGGTTATAGGTGCTTTCTGATATCAGGAACACATCTTGTTCCTTTTGATTTGGAAAGAAAACCAGCTGTATATTTTCCTCACTGACACCCTTTTAAGTGAAATACAGTTCTCTGTATGTCTCCCTGATTACCCAGAATTGATCAAGGTAGGATAAAACACTCACTGTATCAATGGAAATAGGGAAGAAAATTTTGTGAAGGGTAGAAAGTACAGTTTGTCTTCTTCCTTATTTTGCATGGCAGTAGTTATTTTTACCTTTTGGATGATCTCAGTACGAACTATTTTTCCATCTTCAGACCTTAAGGAACTTTAAATGCAATTGACAGCTGGGAACATTTGGTAGCTTTACTTGTTTTCTCCACTCAATAGAAAGTAAAACAAAAGGTATTTTTAGCCATCTGATCATGTATAGCTGAAGTTAGAACCTAACTAGTGATTAAGTCATGATACCCCTTGCAATAACAGAGGCAGAAAAAATTCAGAATTAGTGTACCTGCTAAGCAATGGTTGATCCTCTATCAAAAGTCTGTTTCTCAGAAGATCAACTGAGCTCCATAATCCAATAAGAACTGACAAAGTCCTGTTCAAAAATCTCATTACTAAGACTCATCAAAAATCCAGAATGGGAAACACAGGGAAAATATTTAATTGCTTGAATACTGTTTGTTTTTAAGGATGCAGTATAAAAAATGACAACTTACTTCAGCCCAAAAGCCATTAAGAATCTGACCAATACTCCACAGAACGATTAATAATATCTTACTAAGAATAACACTTTTAAAACTTATCCAAACTCACAAATGTCTCCTGGTGTGATACCACTTATGTGAAGATGCAAAAGCAAATGTACCCTTTGATATTAACACAGACTAAACCCCATATCCATCTGTAAATTCATATCTTCATTACAAAAGGTAGTAATTAATTCATCTAGGAAAGATAAATCCTTAATTTCAGAATAAAACTAAGACAACTGTACCCTAGTGCAGTACCTGAGAACATGACTGTAGTTACTAGGGTTTTCAAAGTTATTTTGAACAGGTATTGTGAAAGAAAATGCAAAAACAGATTTGCTGTCACAGCCCTCCTAGAGTATAATGCAAAAAAATATTATTTCTGTAAGTGTCTCGACTTCAAAATTATGCTGAAACTTGGAAGACAGGAAGGAAAAAAAAATATCCAGGAGAAAGAAAGCCGTCTGGCTTACGGAAAAAATGCACAGAATTCTGAAAAGAGGTAAGAACATGTTCCTATTTTGCAGCAGCTTTCTTCTGGTCATCCCTAAGTATTTGATTTTAAAGTGGGATACTTAAAACAGCCTCATCTGTGTCCCAAAGCTTGTAGATGTCTTTGTGGGTGTAAGCGGACCTAAGAGGCACGAAGATTTCAGAAAACCTGTTTCTGTATTGCAAAGGGAGATTTATCCCTGTTGAGTAGAGCCTACTTCACTTAGCCTGATAACATTGTGTTCCTTGGTTGCTAGGAGAAGGGAGAAAAAGAGCTGTCATAAACAAGCAAGCAAGCACCTAGCTTGGTAAGTCAAGATATCATCTCACTTCACGGAAGTTACACTGACATCCTCTTCTGCAGTAAAGAAAAAACAATGTCTTTTCCACACCATGCAATAATATTGATTTTTTTTCCCCTTCTTTTTTATGGGGACTTGGCTCTTCAAAATGTAACAACATAAAATATCACTCATTTCAAGCAGCTACAGAGCTTAATCGTTTGGAATAGACCCAAATCATTTGAAACAAATCAGGTTTATTCACCTCAAGCAACAAAAAGCTCTGGAAGATCTTGGGGGAAAAAGATACGCAGGCCTACATAACAGATCCTTGAATAATTATATGTGCTGTGGAATCTTCTAGCTTATCTTCCAAACTGTGCCTCTTGGAGTGTCTTTTTCTTCCTCTTTTTACTCCTGTCTTTTGGAAAAGACAAAAAAGACAAAAAAGCTTTGAGCACCAGGTTGCACCGAGAAACTTCTAAATGCTCTGATACTTACCTCTTTCTTCCTGTCAAACAAGTTTCCTACAGACAGAGATGTGAGCTCAAAAAGCTCCACAGGACACTTTTTCAAAAAAAAATTCCCCAAAACACTCATATAGTGTTTATACACGGACCCAACAAAAAAAAAGTCAATTTCTGGAAAGTGGTTTTTTTGCCGAATCTAGAGTGGGCCTGCCAGTCTTTGCCTTGGGCACATTAGTTGCTTCAAATTTCATAAACGTTGACAGCTGCAGAACAATCTTTCAATTGCAAGACCATCAAAAGTCTTTTTTTTTTTTTAAATACAAGCCCGAACTGCAATTCTGTTTCATGAAGTCGTTGTATTCTGCTGGTCCTTGACATGGTAGATGGTCTTCTAGGCAATCCACTGAGAATCATCCTCTGGTGATTCAATGCCATTTATATGCAGGATGACTTAAACAGCTCAGTCCAACAATGCAGTTTAACTCCCACCAAAAATCACATCTTCCCTGGCAGGTCGGGCAGCTCTCAATGGTATCCCTGCTCCTACATGTTGGTTAAACAATCAGCAGCCAAGGGTCACAGCCAACAGGACCCAGTCATGCAGCAGGGAATAGGACCACACAGCACTGACTAACGGGAAAGCCTGACTTTTTGACTCTCTAATTGACTGGCAAGCTGTATAGAGCAATTCCTGGGACTTATTGTAAGTGTTGAAAGTTCAGAGGAGAAAGATTGGATACTGCTGTCAGAAGAGAAAATATGTCTTGGGCAGCAGGGAATACTGTATAGGAAAAGCAAAAGGAGCATTTTTGAGTTTAGAAGGCAGAGGAATACTGACACAAAGGAACCTGTGAAAGAGAGGGGCATACTAAACTGGATTCTTTTGACTAATTCTCACTATTCTTTCACTGAAGTTATAACACAAGAGTCCTACAACAAAGGGCGGGTGAGATATTAATGCATGTCAGAAAAACAACTCACTTCACAACAGCTGCATTCGTTTGACTCATTTCTGAGGCACTTCTGCCGTGTGCAACTGCACAGGCATCTCCAAACTCAGTGACTGACACCTTGAAAATGTACTGTGATTTTTATACAAGATACTGGCTTCTTCAACAGGGAGTGCTTCCGTACTCCAGGGGTTGGATGCAGACTTCGGTCTCCCTGTGAACTCCGACTCTCCCAGTCTTTTTTGCACAGTCTCAATAATTTTTGCTGTTCACAAACCGCAGTGTGTCCGTCCCTCAGCAGGAGGTTGCTCTTTCTGAGTGAGAAGAGGAAGAAAGCTGAAATCATCAGCGGCTCACCCTGACAACTACAACACTCAGTTACCCTCCAGTTAAGGCTTATGTGTGATATGGCTGACTGCAAGGGGAATTCTTTCAAAGGTTTTACCTCAAGGCTTCCTTCCACCAAACAATCACAAAAAAAGAGCCATTGACAAGAATAACCAATAACTTCTCTAGTTTCTCAGTAGAATGGAAAAAGTGGAGAAAGAAACCCTCCATAAAGCTAATTTTTCAGGTCCTCTCTTGCTAATAGGATATTCCTGCCACTTGGGCAGTGAGATTTTTTGAGTGTCTGTACATACTAAAAAGTTTCGTGATTTTTAAGTCTCACGCTGTGAATGATGGCTATTTCAAACCAAGTCATCTTACAAAATGGCTTTGAAACGTGCAGCACCTTCTAATATGTTTGCTGCTGCTGCTAAACATATCAAATAATTTTACTCACCAACAGGTGTCATCTTTATTTAGCTGGATTCACGCAGAAGTTGAAAAAGGTTATAGGTACACCATCAAAGAAAATTAAATAAATCTCATTCTGATAATGGAAATCACAACAGGACACTCAAAAATCAAATCTCCCTCATTGTCCGGTGCACATCCATCACTTCGTTCAGGTCTTTGAGATATTTATCTGCTGTGAACAAATAAAGGATGTGGAAGCTGCAATTACAGGCTATTTAAAATCATTAAATCATTTAATTTCTACTTATTTTTCCCCCCACTGGGTGTTAATCATGAGAGTATGCATTTACAATACCTTTCAAGTTCTTTTCTGCATGCTGAGAGGTTAAAAATATGTCCTGAGACAATAATACAAAAACGAATGTTTTTGCAGTGTGCATGAACACTTTTATCCTCAAGCTATGAGACTTCAGGAAGAAAAAAGTAGCATGAGAGTGTTATATATTTATATTATTTTTACATTAGATTCTATTTCTCAAGATAGATGGCTTAAAGATCTCAATGCACATGCTTAAAGAAAAGACAAATATATTTTTTATAATTGTTGACCCTTCCTGGGCTTTTCAAAATGATACATAATAAACAGAGAACTGAAAAAATCCACATCTAACTTCATTTGAAATATTTCATATTTAATAGATCTCTACTGTAATCTAACAAAGTATTACAATGAACATGTATTAAATAAATTAGCACTTATTCTGGATATGCAAATAAATTTATGATCTAGTTTGATTTTTTTTTTTCCCGAAAAGAACAACTGCAGGATTTCATCTTCCTCAGTTTTGATAGATAGATTTGATATTTCCCATTAATAGGTTTTGAGTTTGCATGTTATGAAAAGCAAATTACTTCTAAGTTTCAGTAGCACTTTGTGTTCCAATATTTATATAAAGTTCTTTCACTTAGGTGAACACAGTTACATTATCAGTGTGTAAGGGTATTAAAATTTTCCCTCTTAATGACACTATTGAAACTTCTGTGCCAATACTTTAATGGGGATATCTGAAGTGTTCCTGGTAAATGACACACAGGTGACAGAGAGGTGAAGTACATAGAGACTCTTAATTGATTTACCATATATTTGGGCAAAAATGAAGAGACAAAAATATGAAGAGAAAATTATTTTAAAACTATTATTATTCACAGTTTTTGTACAACACTGAGCTTTAGGAAATCTGAGTGCCATAATTAAATCCAGTCAGGGGAAGGGTTGGATTTTATTTTTTTATTATTATTTTTAAATAACTTTAATAATTAATAATTTAATCTCTAAAGCCAGGGATAAGAGCTGAGACCTTTTACAAGAATGACCAGCCTCCCTCTTTCGCCTCAGTTCCCTGGAATAAATTTCAAAGGTAATTTTGCTGCATTTTGAGGAGAATTCCACTGGGAATATACAACATCACAATTCAAAGAAATACGCCTCTCAGAGAAGGTAGATTTAAGGCACATTCCTATCCCCATTTTTTCCCTAGGAAATAGTTAAATAACCAACCCTCAGCATCCATTGCTGTGTGTTTGATTTCCTTTCCTCGAGTAACGGCTGTAGACTTTAAATATTACTTCAGATCTGTAACTCAACTTAAAAGTATTAATCTACCTGTACATGAACACGTGGATTAAATAGGAAAGGGTAACAGAACGTTCTGATATTTGAAAGGCTGTGAAAACCACATTCTTCTTCCCTTTGGTCTGGCATTTCATGCTTTCTCTTCCCAAGGGTGATGGCATTCACAAGCCAGGATTCATTAGAAGCACATATGTGAATCTGAGTATTCAAATTTACCAGCAGTATATGATGTAAGGGTCCAGCAGATCTTTATCACTCTCTATTATTCTGTCAAATCTCTCTGAGCAATATGAACAGCTGGGGAGCAGTTTTAGCATGAGAGAGCCAGGTACCTGAACAGCCAAAAATCTGTGTATTGAAATGAGTTGAAATACGGATATCATCTCAAAATGGGGAAAGCTCTTACCATTGTCTCAGCTCCTCCAGAATCTATTACAATAATTCCCACTGACTTCAGAGATACCTAGCTGATTAAAGAAGAGCTGATGAATTGAAGGCTTCCCAGCTGCTGAGCTCAGACACAAAGTCACTGATGACTTCAACAGATGGTCCTTCTTTTAGGCCATTGAGAACTTTATGAGCCATTTATCCTCCTTCAGGCAGCTCGTCATGTGAAATAAGGAACAGAATGATGTACTAATGTGTTTTGTAACCAAATGCTCAGGGACATGTCTTTCCTGAGTGGCATCCAAATCCCCTCCACTTGAGCAATCTCTATAGGTAAAAAATTAGTAGAGTTAAATAAAAAAAAAGAAGTCAGTGAAACATTTAGAGCAGTATCACAGATACAGTCTTTTCTCATCTGAAATAAAATTAAGTTTGGTTAGTTTTTATAAAAGAGACCTTGCAAAGGTTATGAAGGCAACGACTTTCTTTTTCAACTCTATTTTTGTTAAATTGCATACCTGCAACAAAGTGATTCACTAAACATCACCTAACTTCAAAATAAGTCCCTGGGTTTGAGCCTGACTACATTTGTTCTTGCCTAGAGTGAATCAAGACAAAAACCCCTCATGCAATTTTCAGAGCACGGGTTTCCTGCTGACATAAGACAAAGCTACTCAGACAAACTCCAAAATATTGTGTACCATTAAAAAAAAAAAAGCTCCATTTTGAAAGANAAAAAAAAAAAAAGAGAAAAATATTAAAGCCACTGTCTCATTTGTCCAAATATATTTAAATCTATATGTGTGTGTCATACGAATATGGGATATGTTCCAGAAAAATCCACTGGAACTGGATCACATCTGGTCTCAGTTCTACGAAAGTGTTCAGTGGGGTTCCCCAAACAGGACATTTAAATCAGTGACTTGTTTTCCCAAAATATATTTTAGTGTTTACAAGTGGCAGGTCTCTTCAGTGCACAGAAAGGAGGCCTCCATGTGTCCTGGGACCGTGGAAACTAGGGAGCTGTGTGTAAATTAACACTTCTAAAGGGTTACTAAAAGAGAACTCAAAGAAGGTGGGAAAAAATCTTTCTTTTAATTAGTTGATTCATTATTTGCCACTGTTAATCCAGTCACAGTCTGAAATGGTAGTAAGGAATGCAGTGAATTTGTGCCTTCACATTCACCCTTTTTACGCCAGCTGCCTGGGCAAATGAACAATAAAAGTACATCACATGCAAAGTACTAATTTCCTTCTCATTTTTAGATAAGATTGGAATTCTTCCTCTCTATTTATGACAAGTTTATTCTTCTAAGCATATATCATAAGCTCAGAGAGCAGTACCATTGAATTTAACTTCTTCTCCGTGGTTTTTTTCAGGCACTTAGAATGCATTATTGTTACTATGATGACAATTTTAGTTCAGGATGACTATAATCCGATCCTATTGCAAATGCATGTGTTGAAAATGTCCAGTTCTGTATCATCAGTTGTTTTGTTGAGCTTATAATAATGGCCTCTGTTGAACCCACAGCACTGGCTAAGTTTTGATGCAGAGGCGTGAACAAGTCTCAGAAACAGAACTCTGTGACTTTCAGTGAAACCACAAGAGCTTGTTAGCTGTAGGTGTTAAAATCTCTGATTTTTAATGCTACATTGAAGTTGCAGGTCAGCATTTCAAGTCTGGATATTCATAAATAATTCATTTCCTATTATTAAGCTTTTACAAAGAAAGAAAGAAAAATGAAATCAACAGGAACAGCAACATGTTCCAGTCTTGGATGAAAAAACCCCAAATATTATTCTCTGTCCCTAGAGTATGTTAGTAACAGTGTAACTCTAATCAAAGTTGCTGTGGGTTTTCTGACAAACTATTTATTGCTTAATTCTTTTTCCTTTCTGCACCAATAAAATTGTTATTCTAAACATTTGCTATCAAACAATAGAAGCCTGCTGTGAGACCATTCCCACTGATTTAAGGCTGATTATTTTCACATAGCAGCTGTCACTAGGTATTCCACATTCTTAAGCTCTACCATTAGAGAGGAATCACAGCCCCATTTCTGGCTGTAGATCATGGCATTCTGGTGACTCAGAGCCTGCTGTGCTAATTTCCACAGAGGAGAAGCAGGAATTCAGCTTAACAAATAAAAAGTGTTCAAGTTCTACTGATATTTAAGTGAATAGGTGAAGATTACATTTCCCATCATTGCAGGAATGTTGTAATAATGACTTCCTTGTGGCATCAGGCCCTTGGAAAGAGAGAGGCGGAGCTATTAAGTCATAATTTCAAGGAAAGCCCGGTGTCATTACATTTAGTTTGTTTGGCTGGACAACATTAATAGGCCTTGCATTCTGTACTCATAATTTCTTGGCTTGCACTATATTTCCTGTACTTGTTCAGCCTGGTAAACCTGCCGGTATTCAAGTGATCACTAATAATTGCATATTAATGAAATGTATGACTTATTTCTTACCACTGTCCTTGAATATACTAATAAATATCTTATCACGCTACAAGGTGTGCCAGCAGATTACAGGTTGTTATAGCTCCTAGAGTAAAGAATTTATAGTTCAATATAACTACACACCTTATAAATCCTCCTGTAAGTGGGGGAAAAAGTGCTTTTGTGAAATTATTATGTTTCTGGTATGTAGGAAAGAGTAATTATGCTTTTTGGAAGTGTTAATGGCCTTGTATAGACAATTTTAAAGTCACAGAATCTAGAATAACAGTATGGTTTGGGTTGGAAGGGACCTTAAATATAATCTAGTTCCAATCCCCCTGCTCAGGGCACTTCATTTTAATGATGAAAGAAAGGTGCATATACACTATGAAAAAATTATGAGAAACCACGAAGAAGTAAAAGAAGAAAAATCTGAGTTTTTTCTGAGCTAAAAAGTTTTATGGGATGTTAGTTTGTATTAATTTCAGCTTGTCAGTTGCAAATATAATTTTAATTTTTTAAAATGGCAATAAATGCGTTTCAGAGAGAAAATTATCATTAAGAGTCAAAGAAGGAGTCAGACATACACGTCCTGTTGTATGCAGCTGCTGTCCACGGCTGGGTGGCTGTTTCTGGTGTGTGATATGTACTTAGACAGTGGGTTCCTGATTTGAGGGGATAGGCTGGATGCAGATCACTTCTGTGATCCATTAACATGACTCTCCTTCTAGTGATGGGTGTGTTCACAGTGTCCTGTGTCTCCTCATAATGTCAAAACAGCGGAAGTGGGAGAAGAACTTTTCTTCACTGTGTTTAGCTTTTGATATAAAATCCATAAGTGTTAAGCTAAGGCTATAAAATTGTAGCCTGAAGCCTGAAAGTTTCATGAAGTTATGAACAACTAAGTGCAGCTTTTGTTGGCTCTCCAGCTGCAACGCTTACCTGGAACAGCATGATTTCTTCCTCTGGAAAAAGTTATTGCAGGAAACAAGATGAAGGAAAGAAAGTAACTTACATCCCTTCTTTTATTTAGTATTGGCTATTTCTCCCCAGTGCACCCACAGGTTGTATGTTGAAAGCCAGTAGACTGCTAAATTTGGCGCTGTATTTTTTTGTTTGTCCTTTAAAGCCTGTAGGCTGTGAGCAGTGATTTTCAGTCATTTCGTTGTGCATTTCTTTTCTTTGACTTCTAAACAATAAGCTTGTCAAGATGGTCTCTGTTTCTCATGCTTTTTATTATTTCTAGACAATTTAACACATTGAGGCTATCTGATGCTTCAATATGAGAAAATTTGAGTTTTAATATAAACTCTTGACCTCTCAGGAACTTGGAAGTTATTTGAGTTTACAAGAGTGAATGTTGATTTTTGTTCAAAGGATGGAACTGCCAAAATTTTCTCTGCATAAATTCCTCTACTGCAGCTCATGTGAGACAAAGAGGAAAAAGGAAAACTATGACCTTCTTCCTTGTAAAGAAGAGAAGGATCCCATAGCAACTTTTTGAACACCAATTGTTTTTGTGATAAAAAAAGATTATTGCAATGAGGTAAGCAAGGCCAAAGTACAGGTCCTCTTAAAAGAATTAAAAAGTGTGTACTCAACATTCTTCCACTGACTCAAAATAAAAATGTGGGAAAAGAAATGGACTACCCTTATGGGGAATGATGGACTAAAGGGACACTAAGAAATATTCAGATGTGTTCTCTCTAGTGAGAGGTTGTTTGAGTGTGACTAAACTGATTAAACTTGGACTATTGTTCAATTCTATAGAGAAAACAGAGATTTGACCAGGAAACTGCTGGAATCCCTGAATCGCTGTTTTCTCCAAAGATAAGTTTATTCTGTGCAATTCAACACACAATTAGAGAAAACATCAAACACTTTAATGAAGCTGCACTAAAGCAGGAAAATAATACTACCTTGCTTACCCAATATGTGAGAGACTGCACTGAGAACCTCTTAGGGCTCTCCTGAGGTCTTTGTTGATGCAGCAAGCAGCCTAGCTGAGATGAGCAACAAAGACATAACCTCTCAGCTACAACACTGGGTTTGTGGCTGTTTACTCAGAAAGTTACAGTGGAATTGTTGACAACAGCTATGGCAGCAGCATTTATCCAGCTACAAGGGACACATTTATGTAACCTTTATCCCAATCAGTTGTGTAGGATTGCAGCTTCCAAAGTTGTCTATTTACAGACATTAAAGCCATTCAGAAATATCCTCTACTGAAACTCTTCCTGTGTTTGTTCATCTATCCAAGTGGAGAGGATGGCGTCGGGCCAAACACATAATCCATAATGTGCTCATTTGATGCCAGGCACAGTTTAAGTCATTTTACAGTTTATAGTTCCATTTGAATTTAACATAGCTGCTCTTTGCCATTCCAATGATTTGCTTGGCTGTTATGCAGAGGAACATTATAGCTCCGTGAGAGTTAAAACCAAAAATGTTAATCTCAGTGTAGTTAATTAGGAGAGAAAATATTTCTCTATACAACTTTGATATTCACTTGTGCCCTTAAAATGCACAATTATGTTTTTTTTCAGAATGGACTTTTTGTTGTTGCTGGGGCTTTTCAATGTTGGAACATAGACTAATAGCACATTATAAAAATCACTAAAAAATTGGGACCAATGCATAAAGTTATGGAAATATTTTCTCTCTGCACCTTAAAATTAATTTTTGAACAATGTGGACTTTTCCAGTCCTGTATTTTCCTTTTGCCCATCGCCAGTTTAGGTTGGGTTTTTTTTCATTTTTACAATTAATTCTTAGTAATGGCATGGATGAATACATCAGATCATTACAACACCTGCCTGAGCATATGAGTATGAGCCTCTGATCTTGCAGTAAAGCCTGACGATCAGATTATACAGCCTCTCAGATTTCCCTCTAAAGGTTGTCCTAGTACCAGTTCCATTTCTGTCTAGAGACCACTGAGCTTTTCTTCACGTTCATGCCTTTTGCTGCAGTCTGGTNAGGTGGTGGTAAGGCAGACCCATAAGTAAAGTAAAGTCAGTAAAGTAAAGTAAAAGTAAAGACAAGACTTAGAACCCTGATTTTGTTACAGAAATCCATTTTGGCTATCACCTTCTGAAGTTAGTTTCTTGCACATTAAATTTATGCTATAATTAAACCATGTTGAACTTATTGTTTTCAATAAACCTATATAAGTTCAGCTAATTCAGATTTCCTAATTTTATTATTGACACATCTTTTTAGTGCCAATATAATACATATGGTTAAATATATATAGGTAAAATTAATTATTATATTAAAATTATTATTAAATTTCAAATAATAATAACTTTTCTGTTTCATTTTTGAGAATAATTTCTCTAGCCAAAATATACTTTAATTGTATCTCTTTTGGTCTCCTCTGGAACAAAGGTCTTGAGTCATTAAATATCACTTCCCATGAAAGGCATCCTGGTTCTTCTGCCTCTTGCCTTTAATTTCATCACAACTAAATACCTAGTGCAAGTGGGAAGCTCAGTGGTTGTTCAAAGCAGGGAACTCCAATATCTAGGTTATAGGCAAATATAAGTTATCACCTTTACACATCTTACTTTTTCTGTTGTAATCCTAATTGCCTGTCAGACACCCGGAGCACATAAATTTTTATTGCTATGTAGTTTCTGAATGCCCTTCCTTATAAACTTCAAAACCTTCAAGCTCTGCTTTCACTGCTATTTCATCTAGCTTGTGCAACATGGAAGGGGAACAACACCAGGCTAGAGGTATAGACAGGCCCTGTCCAGTGGAAAAAAATGACAAACATTTATATTAGAGGAACATTTGAACTACATCTTATCCTCTGTCATCCCAGTTACCCTCGCAAAAAGAGCATCTACTCATCCTTGGGAGAGTGCAGACTGTCCTGTGCCATTTAGCTGACAAAAGGCAGCCAGATTCACACCTCTAAACTGTTACTACTACAGCACCCTTTTTTCCTTTCCAGTAAGACCAGAGTGGAAAATAAGGAGCTTTTTAACATTGCTTTTCCAAGTTCACTGAGCAACGCCATGCAAGCTGGACACAACTGACCTGAAAAGGTGGCGTCTTGGTAGTCCACAAGACATAAAAAGAGTGAGATACATATGCCTCTCTGATTAAAAGATTAGTTAGCAGCATTTCCATAAAAAGTCTCTTTATCAGATTATCATCAATATTTTTGTCTTCAAGTATCAGATACCTGTTTGTTCCACAATCACACTGAAAGGAAAATCCCTAGGAAATCCAAGCCTCTATTTCATTAGTGACTGTAATGCCCCCTCCCTGCTAAGAGGAATCTGGTTAAGCACGACCTTGTAAAATCTCGCATAACTCTTCTATAAAAACTCTTCTATAAAAACTCTTCCATAAAAAACCGAATCTTGACAAAGGGAATCCTTAAAGGAGATCCAGATTGCACACTCATTAAAAGGAAAGTAAAAACCTCTAAATAAGGCCCTTCCCTTTAATACACAACATCTTTCATCAAAATGTGTTTCCATATGAATATAGGTGTTCTGATGAAATTTTTAAATCTTTTAATATCACTAATCTGTGATATTAATTTTAAGATGCAAATTATCACTCTATAATATTGTGTAATACTCCTATATTCCATAATACCCTGTAGAGAACCTTTTAGACATTTTCAAGAATAACTGCTCTGGTTCCTATATTTTCACTGAACTAACAGTTATTTGGTTTGGTCATCTTTATGGAGAATTCACTTGACCATAATGAAAATATTATCAATTACACTTTTTTTCTTTTAGCCTTCTCTTCAGTCAGAATACGACTCCAAACAGACTTAATTTTCTACATTATTTATTTATATGGTAGAAAAAAATTGAACTGTACTTAAAAACAGTCACAAGTTAGCATATCATCCTTTTATTGCTTTCTGTCTTTTTTTAATACTGTCCTTAATTTCTTTTTCAATATATTATTCTGCAAATTTAATATAATATTGTTTTTAGATATTATCAATAGCTATTTTTAAATTCAGGAAAGTGTTATTTTCTATTCTAATTAAGACAATCAAGTCTTATTTTTCATACTGAAGGGCACCCAGTGTATGTTATCTGTATAGCAAATGAGAAAGAAGTTTCATCCACAACACGAAAGTGACCAGGTTTTGTCTTTTCTGACTCATTAGGTAAACCAGTACCCTGACTATTCTGCCTGATGTTGGAGACTGGGTTATAGCCAAATTCCTCCTCTGAGCAGGGTGAAAAGAACGAACGAGTTTGTAAAGAGAATTTAATTTCCACATAGGCATTGGCTTAGTCCTCTGTGACTGCTGGGAACATTTGGAACACAGAGACTCTGATAAATTCAGGAAGAAAAGCAGCAGAGGAAGTTGAGAAGTTTGCAAGTTCATTTTAATACTATATTTGTGCTTAAGTGATAATGAGCTAAGAGAGAGAGTAACTGTATTATGACCATTTTTTTAAGTTCATAAAATTAAGAGGTTTCCTACATTATTCGCCTGTAGTATACAATAACTTTCAGGTTAATGAATTATTCTTTTTGAGGATCTGTTCTAATGATGGTAAGGGATAGCAGTATCCATTTATTTGCGGTAAATTTCGCTGATGTTACCTTTCAATAAATAAGGGCTAATGAAGTTTAAAATTTTCAGGCAGAAAGCCCAGGAAAAAACATTTTTTACATTGCTCAGCTTGTTCTGCAGGACATTTCCTTCTATTCAGCTCAAGTTATCAAATCCTTGAGCACGGCAATCAAGAGTCCTTACATTTTCTGCCTTGTATAAAGTTTGGAATATTGTGTCAAAATCAAAAACATTGCTGCAGCAATCTTGGAATCCAGTTTTATCAGAAATAACAGCTTAACCCCGTGCACACAGTGTTTCTTCCTGGCAACTGGTGATAACACACACCACATTGTTAAAGTGCAGTTCTGAGAAAATGAACCACAGTCCTTCATTCTGGACTCTAAAACGTGGAACACTCCTCAAAATCCAAAGGCATTAACAGGAAAGTTAGCAGTTATTTTTTTGGATACCCATCTGGTATAGCTCTGCTAACTCCTAATCATCTCCTTCATGACATGTTACTGGAAATGGACATGTATTACAGCTCTTTTATATTGAGGAAAGTTCTGTAACAATTTCATGTTAACTCTTATCTTGCAGCCCCTGAGCCTCAGAGTCCTATTTCATCGCTGGGCTGAACACAAGAACAGTATAAATCTCTTTGTTAAATCATTGGACTTCAAAGAGACCTGAGCCTGTGTTCAGGCATCCCTGAAAACTTTGAGGAATACTTCATGCCTCAATCCCCTTTGCCTTTAAGAAGATAGAGGTGCAGTTAAGTTTCTTAACCACAGTAGCAAACCAAGCCTGAGTTCAAAGACACAAATAAATGGCAGATTTCCATCTCGGAACCCTGCATCGCTGTGTCACCCTAGGAAACACATCCATTAAAAGAGTGGTCTGTGAAGGATAGGGCTGTAACCACTCTCGAAAACTTGAACTTACCCACGAAATCTCTGTTGCTGTTTTTGCTACATACAGCACAACAGGTTAAAAGACTTCTATTTGGTTGGTCTTTTGTTCCCTTCTACTTCATGGTAGAATGCAGAATGAAAAAAATGCTCTTGAAAAAGCCTTGGAAACTAAAATTTTCCTTCAGGCTTGTTCATTCCTGCAGTCTGCAGCTAATCTGTCTTGCTTTAGGTGTGTTAAAGCTGCAGAATCAAATTCGTATTCAGAAAACATAACATAAATTTTACAGGAGAAACATTATTTCAAAACTGTTATCATTTGAAACTAGAAGACCATCCAAATTTTCAAATCTTTGCATCTGCACCATTGTTAAGACAAATACATAGTAATTTCATTCTGAATCTCTGAACTAATGTTTTTATAGCGACAATATATCAAGGTTTATTTCCTTCTTACTCTGGTATTCACATGCAACATTGAAAATGGTGTAAAACTTTAATAAATGTATCAAAGCAACAAAGCTGTAGTCAAACACCAATATTGCCTCAGATAATCTTCATTTTTGACAAATAAAATAGTTTCAACAATACTTTAAAGAAAAAATCCTAAATATTAAAAATACAAAAATACTAAAAAAAATCCTAAATATTAAAAATCCTAAAACAAAAAAAAAACAAAAACAAAAACAAACAAAAAAATCCACTTTTGAAAATGTCTTCAAAGTAGAATGAATTGTTTCTCAAAACCAATTTCCTTTTCCTTTTCACCTGACAGAAACTCATGACCATTTGTTTTGACTAGTTCCATAGATGGATTCTGGTGTAATTCAGATTTTTAAGCAAAACCCATGCAAGGTGTTCGTGCTCCCACTCTCTCACACAGCTACTGGGAGATCTCTTCCCTTCTCTGGCATTATTCAGAGCTGCTCAGCACTCTCTGAACACATATCACCTCCAGCTCACTGGAGAAGGCTGTCTTGGAGGTGCATGAAAACAACTGCATGCAGGAAACAAACCCAAACTTTAATTTGCAGGCAAAACCAAAGGCCAAAACTAACAAACCACAGGGGTGAACACTGCACAATCACATTCTGATGACATGTAACAGGATACGGTTTGGCCGCACTGGTCAGAGATATTGCTACTACACAGACAGAAGTGATGGCCCAAAGATGCACCCATGCATTGTTGAAGGAAAATAATAGAATCAATTAGGTTGGAAAACACTTCCAAGATCATCGAGTCCAACCTTTGAGTGATCATCATCACCTTGTCAACTAAACCATAGCACTTAACTGCCTCATTCAGTCCTCTCTTAAACTCCTCCAGGATGGTGATTCCACCACGTCCTTGGCCACCCTGTTCCAATGCTTGACCACCCTTCAGTAAAGAAATTCTTCCTGGTGTCCAACCTGAACTTCCCCTGGCACAGACAGGTTATGTCCTCTTGTCCAGTCCCTTGTTTTCCGGGAGCAGAGCCCAATCCCCCCCCAGCTGCCCCCTCCTGTCAGGGAGTTATGCAGAAGGTCCCCCCTGAGCCTCCTTTTCTCCAGGCTGAGCCCCTTTCCCAGCTCCCTCAGCTGCTCCTCATCAGACTTGTGCTCCAGTCTCTTCACCTTCTCCTGGCTGTGTGGTCTGGCTGAGCACGACTCTTCCTATGTTTGTACAGGAAACGACCCAGGTAGCAGCACCTGTCCTGGGGACTGGTTGCAGCGGGCAAAATCTGACTTCCCCATTCACAGCCTGACATCTACATGGCTGCTTTAGAGGGATTACCTTTCACCAAGTTTTCTTGAGTTCAGAGCAATTCCCATACCCTGAAGCCATCAGGAATTAGGAACACAGGCTGATTAATGTGATTCCAGAAGAGGTTGTGAAAGATAAAATTTTCAGATGTTTTTAACGAGGACTGAGGAAAAAAAATTACAAGTGTGAAGCACAATTGGGGTAATATAACACAAAGATTGCTGGAGAACATGTCTGTTTTCAGCTCAGATAGCAAACACTACTTCAGATAATGTGTACTTCATTTAAATTTATTGCACTGAATAAAAGTGACATGATTGCTGTACACCATATCATAACTCTCTCATTCATTCACAATTACAGGCCAGTTTTGGCATTTAACATAAAAGTATGAGGGGAAGAAAAAATAGGAAATTCGTATTATAGACCTAAATAACTTACTGTAAGTATTTTAGTTGCATTGACTTTGTTCCTGTTTTGTATCAGTTTTATGGACCATATTTCAGAGAGGATTCATATCAAACATTGCCTGCTTTATATAAGCACCATATACTGTAGATTTATGCAAAGGGCAGATTCAGTTAAATGCCTGTGTGAATGCTATTTTGCAGAGCCATGTATACATAACAAAGTTATTGTCAAGGGGATTCTAGGACAGGCATTATTATTGCATCAGATTTTAATCATAATAATTGATGTTGGCTGACAGTATAATCTTTTTTGCAGATATTTCTCAGCTCTGGGTATCATAACTCTCTTACATTTCTGAGTTGCAAATTATCATTGAGAAGGCAAAAAATGCCAGGCAAGCAAAGCTCTGACTTGATCACTTTCACAACAATTCTCAGCAATACTCATCTACATAGGGTTTGCAAACGTGCTTTCACTAAGATTTAAAATCACCCTGAGAAGCAAAGAGAATTAACGCTTTCTTCTTATTGAGAGCAGACCCATCATCCCTCAGGAAAACAGTCTGTTATGGCCAGGATAAAATAGAAATCGTCAGATGCACGCACTCTGTCCATGTGTGAATGCTGTGGATAAGTCTCCACCATTTACTTATGCTCTTTTCCCTAAGGGTTAAGCACACACCCAAACGTATCCAATGATCAAATTCTAGGATATTTTGGGTCAGTCCAATTCTTGACCCTGGAGATGTGTCATCTGTTAATTTGCACGTTGTATAACACATTTATAACAGCCCCTTTATGTCACCTCTACCTTCAAAAGATCAGATACTCAGTTTTCTAAAGAAGAAACTCCAAAGCCGTAGTGATGCTTTTGTTGCTCTGACATCTAAAGAGTGTAGTGACAATCTTGAACATGATCTGATTTTACTCTCCATTCTGAACTAAGAAAGTTGCTTGAGTGTTTTGGGTTGTGGGGCTATTTCTTTTTTTGTGTTTTTTTTTTTTTCATTTTGTTGGGTTTTTTCATAGGTTTTGTGGTGTTTATTGGTTTGGGGTTTTTTTTTGTTTGTTTGTTTATGGGAGTTGTTCGGTTTGGTTTGGGTTTTTTTTAACTTGCTGTGAATCAACTATTTTCTTAGCTCACAGCAACTGTATTTCTTTTCTCCACCAAAACATTTATTTCAGAATCATAGAATCATTTAGCTTGGAAAAGGCCTTTGAGATCATCAGGTCTCACCATTACCCTAGGACTGCCAAGTCCACAACTAAACATTCTCCCTAAGAGTCATATCTATGCCTCCTTTGAATTATTATTAATTATTTTTAGGCTTAAAACGGGGAGATGGAAAGAGATGCCTGTCTACATACCCAGTGATCTCAGAGGTAGAATATTTACCCTGAAACTGAGGCAGAGAAACAACTTGAACCAGCATTCTTCAAGTCATAAATGCATTAATGATTCAATTAATGTAACAGACATTAAAATACTAAAACTTCCAGCTTGAATTTAGTTCTAAATAACTATCTTTTATAGACCATGAAAGGCCTGTGAAAAATGTTTCCTTTCCAAAAACTATACTGGTCTTTCAAACAGGGAAAAAAATCACAGTAAAGTTTCCACCCCTAGAATATACTTTCTGCGATCCATATGGCTTTGGTAATAATCTTCACTCAGAAGATTGCCTCCAGTAGAATGCTGTGTGAAGCTTGCCTCCGTGGTCAAAGAACAAAACCTCTTAGCGAGGCGCAAGGTAGGTCCAGCAGGGAGGCATAATGTGTGACAAGATCCTTGTATCTTGAGTAAATGTGAATAATGAAAAAAATATCAATTAAAACATTAGGTCCATAACAAAACTGATGGGCAAGGTACAGCCTCTCAATAAAGAATAGCCTTATATTTTTATTTAGGGGTCTCTTCAAGCTGCCTTACTCTGAGACTAGGCACGAATTTACTTTCACCTTAATTGCATTTTTAGTTTTTACCAGAGATGCATAAACTCCAGTTTGTGAAAGCTCCAGGCTGCCCCAGATTTGCGCACAGGATTTTCCACTGAATATTGAAAGATCATTTCTATCTCAGTCTCTGGCTTTGTGACATTGGCTGTAGGGAGAGAAGGAGGAAATAGAAGTTTTCTGTTGACTGTATTACAGTAAGGGATGTATTTTTTTTCAGAATCAGTGCATTAACTGAGAGACAACAGAGTTCATCCAAATTAGCAATAAAGGAACACACATAATTCAACAAGGAAAGGCTTAAGAAAGATTCAAGACAGGCACAGTTTGACCCACCTAAATGAAGTGTTAAGAGGTATCACAGTGTTTCACATCTTAACGATTTAGGCCAGAGCTAAAATATCATCCAAAGGTACAAAGGCAAAACAAATTAACTACTTTTTTAACACAGATATATTGGACATCAACAATCCAAGCCTAATTCTTGAAGCTTAGTTTCTATCCCACGAAAGCATAGGAACACTTGAGGAACATGGCAGTCAATGTTAGACCACAGACAAACAATTAGCCAGTGACTAGGTATCTGCCTGATGTTTAGCCAACTTAAAAAGAGAACTACTGAACCTGATGTAAGCAATTGCTCAGTGTGGCCAATTGTAATGTAAAAAGATGCAAAAAAGTCCCAGAAAGCATTATGGGGAGGGCTGGATATCACAAAAGATTAAGGGAAAGTCATAGCCAGGAAAGGCATATTTTCACAAGAGAGAAGCGCTGGAGACTTTTGTGGGAGTCAAGTCTGGCAGTGCCAGCCACGCCCAAGAAAAGGTCTCAGTGAAAGCCTGTGAGGACGTGGATACCTAGGTAACTGTATCAGGATTTCAAAATTTGGTTATGGATGCAGCAGAACCATGACTGTTGGAAATGGGTGCAGGGGGAGCAACAAACGTAGGTTGTCTGTTTGGGTGAATAACGGAATATGTGGTTTGGAAGGGACTTTGGAGATCATCTCCTTCCAACTCCACTGTCATGGGCAGGGACAACTTCCACTACACCAAATTGCTCAGAGCTTCATCCAGCCTGGCCTTGGACACTTCCAGAGATGGGGCAGCCACAGCTTCTCTGAGCAGCCTGTGCCAGGGCCTCACCACCCTTACAGTAAAGAATCTTTTCCTAATATCTAATCTAAACCTGCTCTGTTTCAGTTTAAAACCATTCCTCCTTGTTCTTTCACTACATTATGCCGCAAATAGTCTCTCTCCAACTTTCTTTTAGGCTCCCTTCAGGTACTGAGAGGCTGCCATTGGGTCACTCTGAAGCCTTTTTTTCTCTGGGCTGAACAATCCCATTTTTCCTCAGCCTTTCCTCACAGCAAAGGTGCTCCATCTCTCTGATCATCCTAATGGCTTTTCTCTGGGGTCAGTCTAACAAGTCTATGTCTTTCTTGTGCTGAGAACCCCAGGGATGGATGCAACATTAAAGGTGAGGTCTCATGAAAGCAGAGAGACAAAATTACCTCTCTCGACCTGCTGCCCACGGTGCTCTGGATGCAGCCTTGGATATGATTTTCTGGGCCGTGATTGCACATGGCCAGGGCAGGTCCAGCCTCTCATCCACCAGCACCCCAAGTCCTTCTTGGCAGGGCTGTTCTTGATCAGTTCACACCCATGGAAAGGATATATCAGGACAACAAAACTAAGGTAGTTTTAGTAGCTTCTAAAAAAATAGCAAGTAATGCAGTGATTCAAAAAGCCTACAGCAGAGCAGTAAACTAAACCTTTTGAACTGAACTTGAATTCCCCTGGTCAAAATTTCCCTCTTTGAGTCTCCTAACAAGGAATGAAAGCAAAGGGCTTTTCCTGGATACTGGAGGAACACCTGAGACAAACAGGTGTTTGTTACTGCTATCACTATATCAGTCCAGACCTGACAGGATCAGCCTTGGCCCAGCACTTCCTAACAGTGAAACCTTGACAGTTCCTTAGGCAATTCTTGTACAAATAAAGAAGTGCAACACTCAGCCCTTGCAGCCTTTGTTCAAAGGAAAGGCAACACCAGTCACACACAGTGAACATAGTGTGTATCAATGCACGCTGAAATAAAGGTGTGCTGCTTTCACTGAGTGAATAAGGCAAAATACAACCAACACAAGTCACAGAATCACTGAATCACTTAGGTTGGAAAAGATCTCAAAGACCATCGTGTCCAACCTGTGACTGATCCCCACCTTGTCATGCCGACCAGAGCACTGAGTGCCACTTCCAGTTAGTTCTTGAAGACCTCCAAGGGGTGGTGACTCCATCACTTCCCTGGGCAGCCCATTCCAATGCTTAACGATGTTTTCTGCGAGGAAATTTCTCCTGATGTCCATCCTGAACTTCTCCTGGCACAGTTTGAGGCAGTTTCCTCTCCGCCTGTCCCTGTTCCCAGCGAGCAGAGCCTCACACGCCCCCAGCTGCCCCCTCCTGTCAGGGAGTTGTGCAGAGCCACAAGGTCCCTCCTGAGCCTCCTTTTCTCCAGGCTCAATCCCCCCAGCTCCTGCAGCTTCTCCTCACAGGACTTATAAACGTGTATCAGGGGCCAGCTGCACCTTGGTTTTGCTTGTTCCGTAAAAGTATCAGGCTTCTATCTCCTTTTCCCTGCTGACAACATTTTACCCATCTTCACTTCAAACTGATTTACTTATTTGTACCTCTTGTTGCTGTTTAATATAACTTTTGATTGTAGCCTGGGATAATTCTCTTTTGTTACATGGCTGTTTGTGATTCACATCAACTTTCTTCTCCATATATATCCACTGCAGCATACAGCTCTGAGGGATTTATCTCAAGAAAATGCAGTCCCCAGATCAGCATTACAACCCCAGAGAACAGCAAAAATAGTAATTCATAACAAAAGTCATGAAGTTAGTATCTTCTATTGATGTTGTTAAGCTTTATCCCATGATACTGAAAGGAAAATTGAGGCTAGAATACTGTTTATTTGGCCCACAAATCAATGTACAGAGGCACTTCAGATGCTGGCAGGCAGAGGTTTCCCTCTTCAACTAGAAACTTTCATTCACACAATCCTAAAGGCTATCTCATTGAGAGGGTATTATGGAGATGTAATCAACATGGCAAGTGATACTGTGGAATACTTCTGACTTGTTTTGATAAAAACAGTCGTGTTTTCTGAGCTATGTAAAATATTTACAGCATCTGTCAGAGAAAATTCACGGTTATCCCTGAGGTTGTCTTCAAGACTAAATTAAATATCACAGTCACTATACAACACCCTTAGCTGCTTAGAAAAAAAGAACCGTAACAGCAATGATATCATTTTACAATGATACTTTTCCATCTGAAATTTCTAAAGAAAATAGTCTTAATGTGTTTCATTGTGCATTTTGAACTTTTGCATCTTGGATTTTGTGCTTCTTTTTCTTGTATTCTTTTGGGGTTTTTTTTAGAACGAGAGCCTTCCATAACACACTATTTCTTACGTGGAAGAAAGACAGGGATCTTTTTACAACATTAACTTATATTGCAAACAATCTGTTCTAGTTTAAGTAACAATCCAAAATGCTATGACTCAGAACTCCTGCATGTGACCGTTGCCTCAGCCCTGCGAGCAAGCACAGCCCCAGTGAAGCTGTGTTCAGCAGCACAGCACTTACCTGTCACCCAGTGGGACCTGACATTCCTGCATGTTTCCCTTAAACCCAAATTCCACTTACAAAAACGCAAAACCACACGTCTTCTTACAGCTCAGTCACCTCTAAAAAAATCCTGTTGAGAGACTGTCCAAAGAGGAAGAATAAGATTCAGTAATGAGTGAAATTTCCCTTGTCAGGATGGGAGGAGGCTGAGCATCTTCCAGTCACACCCAATCTGTTCTTTACTGACCTAGGAGCATGTTGCTGTCAGAAAGCCGCTGGATCTTCAGGGTGAATGACATGCTGCTTTTTTAAAGAGAGGCAGTTACACAATTACAGAAACTTTAAAATATGTGGGAGTTACATGGCTGGAGCTGCTGCAGCTTCAGGAGTAGTGACTAGTGAGGGTGGGCAGTGGCACATGCCAGAAACTGGTGAGATTTTCAGTGTCCAAGGATGGGAAAAAGGAGTAAGCCTCAGCCTGGAGCAACAGGCTGTGTGTGTTCACAGAGGAGAAAAGAAGGGTGACAGATACTGGAGACACACTCCACATGGGGAGGGATGTCCAGTCTGCCAACCTGACCTGGTAACATCTTGGGAAATATGGTCCTCACCATGAGACCAGGACCCAGGGTGTTGCCAAAGCTTTTCCAGCCCTTGGAGTGTTGCACCTCTTCCATCTGGGCATGAACACTACTGCTAGGGTTTATTCAGAGCGTGTCAAGGGTGACTGCAGAATACTGAGGATAGCAGTGAGGTGTGGGGGCCTAAGCGGTGTTTTCTGCTGCAACTGAGACTGAAGGGCTTGAGTAGAAGTGGACAGATCTTTCAGGACAACACCTGATTTTGTTGCTGGTGCTGCAATCAGAGCATTCACACTTGGGATTGCAGGACGTTCTCTGGTCTTGTAAAGAAGCACACAATGGCAAACCTGGCATAACAATGCAGACATAGCAAGATCATAGTAAAGCATTTAAATTCTTTCATTTCTCTTCTTACTGACTTTGATCCCTCAATTCTACTTAACTAGAAAGTTTTTCCACGCTGCAACTGTAAACAATACTCCAGTGCTGCTTCCAGACCAAAGTTATGTTACAACAGCTCTTCAGTGGTGAAAGGTTATAGATATGGAAAAAGCCTTCGAGAACTGGGTAGGACTTTTTGAATTAAGGTAATTGCTCAGGATCCACAAGCAGCAAATCAAATAAGTGTCAGTGACAGTTATAGCAGCCACAAGAGTGCTGTGAATTGTTCATCACTTCCATGAGTTGTCATGAAGGAGAGAGCAAATGAAAAGGTAGAAGCTTACATAGACCATATTTGAATCTTGCTTTAGGAAAAAAACGAAAAGTGTTGTGTATGGACATCTACAGTTATATATTTTTACCATGCATTAAGCATGTTTTCATTCATGATGCTGTAAACTACAAAGGGCTTACAGAATAGTGTTAGACCTCAGGGATTTGTCCTGTAAAGTGGAGGACATCTGCAAGGGCTCCCTCGATTATCTGTTGCAGCAATTTGAGATACAAATAGCAATCAGAACATTAGCATTGAGAATCCCCCTGAGGCTCACCTGCATTTTATTTGGAAAACCTAAAGACATTCTTGAGCTCTGTGCTGAAGAATTGTGCCTGGAATCCGAACCGTGTGAATCACCATTGTTTGAGGAGAATTGTACAATGCAAGGAAGAGAAAAGAAGTGCCTGCATGGGATGGAGCAGAGCAGTCTTACAATTGATACCTGTCTCCTGGGGACAGGAGACTTGTCAGAGAGAATATATCAGCTTATAATTGAGGAAGATGTTCTATTTTGTACATCTGGCTAGTGAATCCTGTAACCGATTTCTGCTACAAGGATCAGGGATGCCTTTCAGGTGTTGGAGCCCACAATGGGAGTCATTAAATGGCAGCATCTATCCCTGCTGCAGCTGCCTTCTTCCTTCCCTGGCTTTTGTTTCTGTGCTAGTAGATACTCTGATGATCTTAGAGACCACCACAGCAAAATTTGTATTTGTGTATAGCACTTGAAGGAGTGTTTTCTCTACCTCAGCTTCCAAACTCACCTGACAAGCTGGTGCCTGACACGACTTTCTTGTCTATGAGGAAGTGGTACAGCATGATCGGCCAGGGGATATGTTTTGCTTCTGGAAAACAACTAGAATGGCAGCAGGATAATGTGACTTGAATTTTGCTCCTTCCATCTAATATATTAGAATTCATTTTTGTTTGCATCTGTATATCTGCCCCTATAAGGCTCATATTTTCTGTCTTGGGCCATGTTCAAAGTTCTAGCCTGAGTGCAGAGTACAATTCAGGAATCATATGCAGCAAGCAGCTGGGAATAAAGAACATGTGATGTGCCTGGGTAGTATCTGGCAGCAAAAATTCTAATCCACCTTGTGAGAAGAGGAAGACTTTGCAAGTCAAATGCTTTTTGATAGAAGTGTGAGAGAGTAGACCATGAACCCAAACAATAGCAGAAATCTTTGGGGAAAAAAAAGATACATAGGTGGGATAATTATTTTTGGATGGGATGAACAAAAGCAGCAGTTTATTCTTGTCTTACACACATGGCACAACATACAGAACCAGCACGAATAACTTACAAGATCTCATACACCATGCTTCCTCTTGAAGAGCTTCTATTAAGTTACAACACCATAACGAATCAGGTATTTAGTTACGACAGATCTCCAGACATGAATAGTCTCCCATTCAAGGAGTTATTATTTTTGTAAGCTACTTAGACAAACATCATTTTTTTTTTACATGTTTAATACAGTACAGTATCCTTAACAGAGTTCAAGATATTCACAATGAGAATTGAATACTTTATAAAACAGCAGAATTTCTCACCTCAGTACAGGCCTACATTCTCTCTCCTGCCTCTTTCTGGTCTAAAATGTGTTACAAGTCGTCTTTACTCAACTTTCCAAGCTAAGCATTGCTTTAAATGAAAAAAAAAGAAAAAAAATTGAAAAAAAATCTATTTACAGGATTTTTTAGATTTAATAGAAATGTCTTTGCTTCCCTTTCCCATTCCAACACCTCTTCCCCCAGCAAAAACTGCCATTTAGCTGGTAGAAATATTAACCCCCAAGCTGCTATAAAAGCTAAAAGAAAAAAAATTGATGACGACTTGTTGGATGCAAAATGAAAGATGTTCACAGCCCAGCATTAATTCAAAAAGATGAATTGTTATCCCCTAATGTAATATATTGTGTTCATTGGAGACAGATGATGCCTGTCATATGATTTTTAGAGATAATGGACTACTTATGGGCCAGCGTACAAAAACCTCCATCTTTTTTAATTGCAAGATGCCCCACTCTCTCTTTGGTGCAATCATTTCCAGCTCAGTTCTTTCCTTTCTAGAAGTTGTAACAACTCCAGTTGTGTTATACTGACCTAAAGTCTCCCAGTCTCCATTGGATAAAACAATGTCTCCCCATATCCATGGTCCCAGTGACATTTCTGGGTTGACTTAGGAGAATTTTGCTCTGGGGTTGCACTTTAAACTCCACTGAAGCTTGTGGGCATCTTCCCTTTCATTTGGTGGCTTTGGATTAGCTCTGCTTGAACGCAGCTGGCAAACTCTAGCCCTTAAGCAGTTAATCAGCTTTCTAAAGAAATAATCAAAAAAGATTCCTCTCCTTTATACATACAATACGCAATATTTTTACATTTAGCATTATCATAAAAAGCATGTTTATGTTATTTGGAAAATGTATTTTTACAGAAATCTATAAACACTGTTGTATCAAACACATTCTCAAAAACTGGAGAAAATACTGACACAAAACCTGGAAGAGCCTCAATGGAATTCTTCCAGTACTATTTGTCTACTTGCATATTTCATATTTCAGTGTCCTTTCCTGCAAACATAATTTGGCCATATGAGAACAGGTAAAGTAGACAACAAATCCCCAACAGTTTTAAGTAGGACCTAGGTCTGTTGTTTAATGAAAGTAGATTGACATTCAATGTATGTTTGGTTTGTTCTAACCTGGCGTGCCCATTCTGCTACCTTTACTCACAATGAGCAGTGCTTTAATTCCCAAGTAGTCTCGTTCACGTCAATGGGATTACACGTGACAAATGACGTATGCAAAAATATTGAAAATGGTTTTCCACTTTTTTAACCCTTCTTATGTCAACAACTAACATCACTATCTTCTTCTTTATATATAGTACTTGAAAATGAAGAAGGACTAATACTTCCAAACAATTCTGTATCAGAAATTAGTGCACAAACTTTAGGAAAAAATCTGCTTCTAGTTGTGCTATAGTTCTGACAGCCTAAAAACCTATCTGGTGTGACCAAGACTAAATTTCACAGGTCTAAATGCTTTATTTGTACAATTGTTATTGTTACACTTGATATTTCCTCAGCCTGACACAATTTAAATTTAAGTAGACATGTGTCACACTGACATGAAATCAGGATGTTATTTTCCCTTACCATCACCATTTTCAGTACAGTCAGTAATGTACATTAACTCATAATCAAAGTGAAATGCACTTTCCAAGTACTTTGTCTACATAATATTGGAGAAATTATAAAGTGAATTTGGTTTCCTCTCTTGCAAAATTTTAAAAATGCACGGAAATTTGTATATTGGTACTGACTGTAATGGCATTTGTTACAGTCCAGGAAGCTAAACATAGGAAGTTAAACAGCAGAATAAGGTTTTCTTCTTTGTCTCACTATTTTGTTTATTCTTTAATGAAACTACAAAAAAAAAAAAAAAAAAAAACAACAACAACAACAAAAACTAACCAAACCATCAACTTTTCTTTAGTACTAGTGAATCGTTAAAATATAATAGGTGAAAAGTAACTGATTGTAATATCCTGTATGTTACCTCATCTCAACAGAAATTCTTTTGTATGGCTTGAAATGTTTTAAGTGTAATCCTTCCTAGAGGAAAAAAATGCAAGCCATATCTAACCCCAAATTCTAGCTATACTGTAACATGTACAGTCACCCGTAAAGGAGCCCTTTTAACAAAAAATGTATGTTAACTCGATCATCAATTTAAAGTACGTATCTATTTTGGTCACCATAATAAAACAAATTCTACATATAAACTTACTTTAAAAATCCAAGTGTAAATAATTATGTAATGTTTCGACACTGAAAAAAACTAGTTTTATGTGATGTGATACATAAAGCAAAATGCTGAAAACATGTTCATTCTTTGGGATGATCAAAGTATAAGTAACCAAAACTTACAAATAATGATTGAATTTTCATAAAAGAAGGTTTTTGGTGGAGGGGCAGAAGGAATCCCCCTCCTACTCGCCCTCAATCCCCATGGCTTTTATAGATCTATCCCCTTCCCTAATAAGCCACAGGTGGGTTTTTTTTTATATATATTGTGATAAGGTTATCTTCTTCTATATATGAGTCACTCATAAGCGACTTTTTCAAAACATAGTTTGTTCTTGAGGTTTACAGTGTTTCAGAATTTACAGGCTACTTAAAGTCTAGAAGAATATGAATCTGAATTAATTATGTTAAAGCTTAATGAAATAGAAATTCTGTTATTTACTGTGAAAATTAAGTTACCTTCTGTTCTGATAATTCAATCCAATTTTATTTCAACCCCACCCTCCCTTGGAAAA